>CANUEX010121807.1:0-13713 GCA_948099535.1 Jatropha multifida
AATTGAATTGATTTGGTCTAACCCAATAATTTAGCTCGATTTACATTTAATTTAAGGATTTTTAATCGAGTTAGACTATTTAAATTTGGTTTTCGGGTATCGATTTGCTGCATAAAATATTATTTTTCGCTAAATATCATTAATTACAGTTCATAATAAAATTTTAAATGAAAATTCTTTGAAAACAATTTAACGAGTCATTTCAAATAAAATGTATAACTAATCAGCTCATCATTTAGTTTATTTTTGTTGTCTTATATTAATAGTGTATATGTATTTTTTTATGTAGGTAATACCATGGCTGTTATTATTTCATACATTATGAAAAACTTTGCAAAAAACTTAAGAAGCTACATCTTAATATAGAAACTTTTCAGCATATCATAATAAGATATAATTTATCATTCTATTATATAATTTTACTATTTTTGAATAATGTTATAAAATATTATTTCATCCTTTAATATTATTATGCACATTGCGCAGATTATAAGGGAAAAATATAATTATATTTTTAGCTAATATCATATAGGAGGAAAAAAAGTAAAGTAATATCAATAAGAAAAAACTATTTTTTTTGGAAATAAGAAAGGAATATAAGAGAAAAGAATTCTGATAATTTTTAAAAGTATGACATCCATATGCTCATAATGCACTATATTACATAAGTAATTTATTAATATTTTAAATAAATAAATGATCATTTGTAATAAATCATAAACATAAAATAAAAATATACATAATTTTTTATTTTTAATATAATTAATTAAATTCTCAAAATTACTACAACTATTGAAAAATATATTAATAATGTCTATGCATTTTTTTATGTAAGTCATACCATGACTTTTGCTATTTCATATCTCATGAAAAGCTTTACATAATATTTAAGAAGATATATTTTAGTATCGCAATTTTTTCAGCATATCTCAATAAGATACAACTTATCATTTTATTATATATTTTGACTATTTTTAAATGATGTTATAAAATATTATTTCATCCTTTAATATTATCCTACACATTATGCAGATTATAAGGGAAAAAAACATTTGTATTTTCAGCTAATATCAGGAAAAAAATAAATTAATATTAATAAGTAAAAACTATTTTATTTGGAAATAACAAAGAAATATAAGGGAAAAATAAATTTTTTCTTCAAATTAGAAGAGAAATAAAAATTATAAAAATAAATTTGTAAAAAAAATTAATTTTATTTTACTTTTTTATAAAAAAATAAGTAACAAAAGTTTTTAAAAAAAAATTATTCTCTTATTATTTTGCTCTGAACGTTGTGGGGTTCTAATTGATTTTTAAAAATTAAGATAGTATTTTATAAAAAATTAAATTAAAAAATATTTAGTCTTTAACGTTTTATAAAAAGCCACTCAAACAGCTAACAGCTAAATCCTATTAAAATAATTGATAGTTAATAAAACAATTAATTTTATCCAACAAATTCCAAAGTGAGATTTAAATATTCACTTACAAAAATTCTGCATTTGTTATTAAATATTCCATCACTGAATATCGTGCTCTTTTTTTTTCGGTATATACACAAAATTAAAATAAAATATTTTATATAAATATCTTTCAATAAAATTGTATTTCTATATTAACAAATTTAAATGTTAACCTTAAAATTAGCCTACAATCAAGATGACATAAGATGGCTCAAATTTTTTATTTTCAAAAAAAAAAGTGTATTAATTAAGAGCCTGTATCCAGTCTATTAAATAAATTTAAAGAAATTAAACCTAAAACTATTTAATTTAATAAGTAAGATTGAATGAGTTTTTACTATCCAAACCCAAATAGCTTGGCTGTTTTGGAATTCACAGACTCAGGACTTTTTTTTTTTTAAGGATAAGATTTATTTAAACTCCAATATCAAATTAGAAATTATATGATTTCCCTCAACAACAAAAAAAAAAAAAAAGAAAAAAGAAATTATATGACTTGAATAAACTTTAAAGTGGGTTGTATGGATTTACATGTTCTCTGGACCCAATTTGACCCAAGGTGACTTCGACTTCAAGATTGGTTTGGGCTTTGTGATTCAGTATTGTGATCCACAAAGAGTTATGGGCCCCAAATTCTCGTATAGGCACGGCCTAATGATTTTTACATCTTCTTTTATAACCAAGCCCACTTCCATTTTTCCTGGATGCAGTTCAAATATATAAGAGATAACATTATTAAATTTTTTTGAAAATATAATTTATTAATAATAATTTTACTAACATTATTAATTTTATTTCTATAGTTAAAAAAATAAATAATTTATATGGAAAACAATTATGGGATTGTTTTCTTAACTTATAACATGCAATAATTGGATTATTCTCTTTAAATCACAGCTTATTCTTCAGTTTGATTATCATTTTTTTTTCAACTAGCTTATAAAAAAGAAGAATTATTATTACTTTAATAAGAATTTTTTGTTAAATCGGACGTATTTATGGCCCAGATTAGATGTTTGGTAATTTTAAGTTTTTTTGAAAATTTAATAATAAAAGAAAAATTTTGTTGATAAAAAAGAATTATTATTACTTCATTAGTAAAATTCAAATAATAATGTTTGTCTATGGAAATCTCATTTCTACCAAGGTCAAAATATGGTTGACTAAATTAAGATTTGAAAATTAATATCTATATTCCAATGATTACTAATATGATACAATATGCTCATAATCATTATACCAACAAAGTTAACTATAAAACCAATTGTGCATTATTTTAAACAAACTTTAAAGAAAAATTTCACAATCAAATAGTAATCACCGACTTGTCTTTTTCACCAATAATATTATATAATAAGCTTTTACACATAGAATCAATAATTTTTATTAGAGATCCAAAACCCAACTTTAAAATCTAAATATCAAAATTAGAAGATTAATAGATTATAATAAGATTTTATTTTTTTTTATTCATTAGAGGTTCAACGTGTCGAAACAATACGATGCGCTACATGATAAGGGACAACCTTTTATTGACTAATCAAATTAGTGAAGAATATCGTGGTCGAGAGAGGTAAAATTCGAGATCTCCTGTCCTGATATCAGTTTAGCTTTTTAAAAGAATAGTTTGAAAAACCTAATTATGAAATTTTTTATGATTAAATTATAAAATTTGAAATATGAATATAATTAATGATTGTGTATGGCATGAAATGAGGCTTTTAATGACTATTAAGGGGCTATGATAATGTTGGGGATATGCAACTCAACAATTATTAGAAGTAACCCACAAAATGAAGAGAGAGTGTGAGTGTGTGGTGCCACCCACATGCAAACAACCTAAAATCCTAAGCAATTAATTTCATCTCTTTGATTCCTATCCTTTCCTTTATGGAAGGAAACCCCACTTTCACTCTCAATTCAACCTTTATTTAAAAAAAAAAAAAAAAACTATTTATTTAAAAGAAAAAAAACCACACGCACGGGTCTGTATGAGTTGTCCCCACTTTGTAATGATTCTGGGACCACATGGGTTGCACGTGCAATCACCACTCAGATTTGGCCTTCTACTATTTCTTCCTCTTTTTCGTTGCTTACTTTCTGCCCATCTGCCGATGCCTTTGCCTTCCCTACGCTTTTTAACCCTTCCTTTTTTTTAGAATGTTGAAAAATATTCCTTCAAAAATTCCACCCAATCTCTCGATCTGAGAACGTTTTTCTAAAATTTTATGTGACTGAAACGGCTAATGTATAAATTCATTCCCATACTTATGTATAAAATTTCGTCATATTTTTAATTTTTATATTGATCTATTAAATGCTTAAATTTATAAAATTATACTTATTCTACTAAACACTCAAATTTACAAAATTAGATTGATTAAATATTTATTCAACAGTTGAAAAATATAAAAATTATTGTTTAAAAGCTTATATTAACCACGCACCAAGTGAATATTATGAAATATAAATTCTAAAAATACCCCAAAACGGTTAATTTTAATATGGAGAGAGTATAATGTTATCAGAATTTGTAACTTCAGGGATAATGTATGCCTTTCGAAAAGTTGGAGGTGCCACAAAATTTTTTAATAAAGAATATCCGTAAATTTATGAATTTGTTTGACTAAAAACTAATAATTATGTCATTTAATAAATTTTTAATAATATCACTACAAGTATTTGATATAAGTTCACTATCCATTTCATTAATTATAGATCTTTGAGTTATTTCATTATTTATTATTCAACATTGAGGAATAAATGTCTACTTGACAATAATCTTAATTTATGTTTTGACATTCAAAATGAAATTCATCTAACTATATATATATGTAGTGTTGTTTGCATTTAAAATATATATTTAAATGGAAAAATCTAATATTGTTTCTGTTAATTTTAATTTTATCGTTTAAAAGAATAAAAATAATTTTTTATTTCATTAATTATGATAATAAGTTATATGTCTTATATTTGATTTTATTATTAATGCATTATATTTTTAAAAAATTATTAAATTTAATATTTGCCCTTCTTATATATGTACTCGCACATTGGGCGGATGAACTGATGGATATTATTATTTTAAATAAATATTAAAGGTTGCTTGTTGTTTAGCAAGAGTTTCCGACCATTGTACCAGTCTCTTTATTTGAGATACGATTCCCTCTGGTTTGTTTTCTTACAGTCAAAGTCAATACATTATTTCTTTTGTCTCAAAATATCTTTTCTAAATTTATATATTTTTTCTCATAACAACTTCTATAATTATTTATTAAATAAAGACTTTTATTAATACCTTTGACGGTGAAAAAATAGCAAAATAATTTTCAGTGACTAAATTGTTAATTTATGTAAATAAATTGAGACGGAAGCAGTATTATTTTATAATTGTAGCAGCCTTACTGAATTAGCATCTAAACTTTTTTGTTTAGGTGAAATTCAAATAACTGTTGGTAAATTTATTTCTTATTGTCTGAATAAATAAGTTATATTTTGAAAGCAATAATAGATATATGATTGTAAGCATGTACTGGACATTATTGAGTGTTATGAGTTGGGCAGTGGGCGTGCAAAATGTGGTCCATTTACATTATGAATCGAATGGGCGCACGAGCAAAAGATGGAATCCCAAGCACCTCTATTCCATATCTTCTTCTAAGTCCAAACCCATATAGCATATGTTCACATTCCTAATGTAACAATAATTATGTTTTGAATTCTTTATATTTCTATTTAAATTCTAATTTTATATTCGCTTTTTATGCAAATGAGTGTCATTAAATAATGTTAGGGCAAATAGTAATTAAGTCCTTCATACCCGTGGAGCCATGCCATGGTAAGTCTAAGGACAATTACGAGTCAATGAGTGATGAGAATAGTATGTTGGATGGTATATGGTCAAAGGACATGCTAGAGACTCGGTGTAATGCACGACCGAGTCTAAGTGAATATTACAAGGTATTGATTCCCTGTAGTAATGCTTTTTGTATAGAAAAATTAAATAGTTTAATGGGGCTATTTAGTAATTAATTGGTATATTTACTAAGTAAAAGATATAAAACTTAATTATTATAACCAAATTGAAAAGATTAAATAGTAATGTATTCTAATATTTATATGGAGAAAAAAAAATCGAAAGAGTCATAAAATGCAGAATATGAATTTGAAAAATATCAAAATTTTTAAAGATTCAGTTCATTTGGGAACAAATTGGTTGGAAGTTGGATGCAAATTACCAAAAATGTTTGGCTCCTAGGAAAGCGCAGAGTGCAGTAATGAGCATTCATCATCTTTCTGGAGCAATACCAGTTTGGCTCTTTGGGTCAACATATCCGTATGATTCAAGCTAAAGCCCTAGGTAGTGGTCCTCCTACACCAACTGCGTGCAATAATCTCCATTGATCATTAGTGTTGAAAGAATTCTATCTAAATATCTCCATTGATCCGATAGTAGCAAAAAAGAAAAATGTTAAACTCTGTTTCAGAGTATGAAATCTAAGAAGTGATGGGTACTATGTACGTTCTAATCCGATTCAACCCAACTCAATCAAATATTACGAGTATAAAGATATCATGTGTTGAATTGAGCGGATTGTTTTTATGATTCACAGATTCATAAGGTAAAACCTATCGATCCAACCCATGAATAAATATCAAAATATTTATATATGATATGAATTATTTGAGTTAATTTAATTTTATCTTTACTTTTGAATATAAATAATTTTTACATCTTTTTCTTTTATATATTACCTTTTAAATCATTGCATGCATTTTTCTTTAATTTATTGTAAGTTTATAATTTATTATATAACTATGTTAAGTACTTTCAATTTTGCTGATTATATTTTTTATTGAAAAATTTAATTTTATTATTATTTTGGACTTCCAAAATTTTTATTTTCTACACTCACTTTTATTAACTTTTCATTTATAGCTTCTCGTTACAAAATTCTGAACTTTTGATTTCATCAAATTATTCAAATAAAAGTACAAAGCAAAAAATTTTAGAATAGTCATGTATCAGGCATCTGAATTTTGCTATTTTTTAATTCTAATTTTGAGCATTCCATTTAATTGAATTAAGTCGAATTGAATTAGCTCAGTCAGTCTAATCGAATTGAAAACTGCATTATATGGAAATTGAATTAACCAAATTAAACCAGTTGAATTAGAATTTGATTTGAAGTAAACGGATGATAAATTGGAATTTCTTTCCTATATTAATTTTTTTTTTTAAAAAAAAAAGTCTTTTTTACCGAATTATATAATCCTAAACAAGTGGAAAATTAATGTGATTTCAATTTTTTATTTTAACTTTCCAATGTTAAAACAACCGCCAAGCTTTGATATTACGTTTTACAATTATTGATATATGAATAACAATTTGTCAATTTTAATCAAAGTACTATTTATTTTGTAATTTATTACTTTGTTTTAAATAAAAAAGCCAATTTTATAAATCAACGTGTTTCCATATTTTTTATAAAATATTATTTATATAAAAAATAAAAAAATACAAATTTAATTTAAAATATTTTATCGGATTAATATAATATAATATTTAAATCATAAACGATCATTTATTTCAATTAATGACTATTTATAGTCTTTATACTTTTTTATATAACTATTTAAATAACAAAATATAATAAATTACCGTAATAATTGCATAAATCTCAGAGTAAAATCTCAAAATATCAGCGATAACTTTTTACTCACCGCGGGAATTTTAATTTTGAAGGCAAGCAACTAGAGGACAAATGTAAGAAAATTGAAAGGGATCTCGAAGTACGTTGGTTGTGTGTTATGCCCAGGTTGACTACTGACGACCAAACCCTGAAACCCAGCTACTAGCAGTAGCTATGTGTTGTAGGCATATAAATAAAAATATATACCCAAACCCACAAGAGTCCAAGAAGAGAGAGTGCAAATTGCATCGCATGCATGATGTAGTAAGATGACTTCTCTTCTCTTCTCTATCTTTATCTCTACCAAAAGGTCTTCAGCTTTTCTTGAATTCCTGTCTGTCCATAAACATCCAAAGAAAGTATATATTTTTATCCTTCAGTCAAAACAATTGCAACCACAGTTTTTTTCCATGGTAATTACACTTTTTTAAAGGGTAATTACAAGTAATTACCATGAATGATTTCAAGTATTTACTTTGCTTGATCATTGATAAACTTTTCTTAAAAGAAAAATACTATAAATTTATCGAGCAAAGCTATAGAGCTCATTTATCAATCCTTTTCATAATTTAGACATTTTGGATATTTCAGACATTCTAGTAAAAAGAGCATTTTAACCATTTCAATGGTTACGTTGAAAAGTTATAATAGAAACAGCTTGAGCCATTTTAACAGAAACAAATTTTTTAAATGAGAATGATATATTTAAAGCAGAAGAGATAGAGACTGAAATAAGAGGATACAAGAGAGAGAGTCAGAGTCAAAGATTTTAGAGAAGAAAACAAGAAATTGGTCTAAACTGACACAGCCTCGTGCTGTCTCGTTGTATGTGTCATATTAGTGATGGAGAGAAAGTTGAGAGGAAAAGAGAAAAGAAAAGGAGTTGTATTGTATTGTAAGTCTGTCTGCATGCTGATCGGTCAAAAAGAGAATTCAATCTGAGAGAGTACAAATATGGGTTTCTGCAGAAAGACCTCATCACATCACAAATCAGAATCATCTCCTCCAACTTGCTTTACATGAAATGGGACTTTGATGTTCCTCGCCCCCTTGATTACAAATTTAAATTTTAGATTCTAAAATCTAAAATTAATTTATAATAAATTTTCATATTTAAAATTATTTTTTTATTAAATACATTAGCAAATTCACTATTTAGATGAAATTTATATACTTAATTCGTGAAGTTATATCTGTAGAATTTAAATTTTCATATTTTTCGTGGCAAATATAAAAATGATTCTGTTAAAGATAAATGTTGGAATTTATTTATTTCAAACGGGGAAGTAAAAAAATATTGGTAGAATTTATTTTTTATGGGTACAATGTTTGTGTTGAGCCATAATTTTTAGAGTAACTTTTAACATTTTAATTGGTCAACAGGCTAAATACTATTTTTATAGTGTTCAATAATATAGCTAATTTTTAGAAGTTAAAATAACATCCTATAAAATGTTAACATATATAACATTTACTATTTAGCATTTTATGAAAAATTAATCAAATAGCTAACAAATAATTTTTTATAAGATAATTAACAACTATTAGAACAGCTGATTTGCCAAGCAGACTCTATATATAAGCAAGGTGATAATGATATGATAACATATAGATAGTTATATACTACTAAATTAAGGTCTTGTTCAACAACAACATTTGAATTAATTTTTAGCGGTTTGACTAAATTAAAATTATATTTTTTTAATTATAATGTTTGGTAATATAATTTTTATAATAGTTTTTAAGGTACTGTTTGAAACAAATGAATCATGATTGTGAAATTTATTTATAAATAAATTCTACGTAAAATTTATTTATATATGAATTTGTCATGTTTGGTATGCTACAATTTAAAATAAGGAATTCAATTGAATTTCACAAAATTATGTTTGGAATAATTCTTAGATGAAAATTCATTTGTCTTTATTTTCTAAAATAATTTTGACATAATAATTTAATAAAAATACTAATATAAATAAATCACTCATATTCCACCATAATTAATTAATAAAATTTTAAAATTTCAAATTTCATGTCCTTGCAAATGTTTAAATTTTATTTTTATTAATAGATTAAAATATATTCAAAATTAAAAATTCATTTGGATTAGTCATATACAATAGTAACTTCATACTCTTTAAAAAAAATATTAGAAAAAATAAATGAGGACAATTTAGTCAATAATATTTAAGTGAAGTGGCAATTTAGTTAATATAAATATTAGTGGGTTAATATGTGAAATTCATTTGCAAATTTCAACAATTTTAATAGGATTTAAACTGAGTTAATTCAATTCCATGAAATTCAATTCATAGAATTTAAATTTATATTTTTTTTTCATTTCAAACATAAAATTTTGAATTTCTAAATGAATTCTATGAAATTTTATAGAATTCATTTGTTCTAAACGAGCTCTAAATGTTGAGGAAATTTTTTATAAAACATAAGATACTACAGCGTTTAATTTGTAGCATTAACGTTTAGTTTTTAATTAAATTTTTTTGACAATCATATTTATTGTTTTTTTTTAATTCAACTAATTAAATAATTAACATCATTTTAAATTGAACAATTATTTTTACTGGACACTTTTAATTTAAAGCGCTATATAAACAACTAATCAGCTAATAATTATTACAACAGCTAACAATTATTGAAACAGTTAATATTTAAAACAATTAATATTATTGGATAAATCCTAAATCATTTTGACTCATTAAATATTTAAAAACGCTACATTAATCTTTTACAAAAAGCTATATTAATATTTAAAAACTAATTGAAACGGTATATTATTAAATACTATAAAAAATAGCGTTTAGTGTTTTGATTAAAAGCTATTTAAAAAGCTATTGTTTAATACAACCATTATCTCTATTGTCACTTTCCATTAATAATCTTTTATCCTCGTAAATTTGATATACCAACTAAACATATTCAAAGGGAAATAAAATTTTAAAAAATATATTTTTGTGTGGAATAAAAAAATTTAAACACTTGTAGAAAGATTATAAATTTGAATGGTAGCTATAAATAGCCATCAAACAATCACTTATACCACATATTATGTTTTATCAATTTAATTAAATAATTTAAATAAAAAATATATTCTTTCATTTTAAATAAATATATTCTCTCCGTCTCTTCTTCATCTCAAAATCTCTTATTAACACAAGTAAGAGATTATAAATTATTTTTTGTTATCACTAAGGAATAAGCTTTTTTTAATCAAACAATGCCTAATTTCAAGTGCTAATAATCTTTATTAATTAATTATGTTTTATTAACTATTAAAATGGTCCTTAAAAAAATTACTGAAATGGGGTGTTCATAAAAAAGGATGACATCAGCATTACCCTTTATGCAATATTTTGTTTAGTAAACGAATAATTTGAAGATAATTTGGTTTGGTGGGAAATGATGATACGAAGAGGGAAAATGGTCCCTGAAAAATAACTAAAATAATAATTAATAAGAAAAATATTTGAGCAGCCCAAGAGGAATATATAACAAAAGTTGCTTTGACTCGACATTTGAAAATTCACTTAAAAAAAAAAAGAAATCGAACAAAATATTTTTCAATCATTTTCTGAATATGCTATTATTTATTATTATTTGAAAAGCTAATGTCAATTCAATGGCCTCAGACAGTGTTAGAACAACGAATTTGCAGGTTTGATTTAATGATAGATGACAGCTTCACGCCTTCCATTGCCACTCTTAAATTCTATTTACTTCTTTTTAAAAAATAATTATGTTATATTAATTTTAATTATTTATTAAAATCTTAACCAATTCTTATAACATTTCTTAATTGAAAAAATATATAAAGCTGGTTGTAAAATTTTATTTTTGTTTTCTATTTTAGTATTTTAATAACTCTATTTTCTATCAATTAAAAGTTTGATATTTTTTAAAAAATTTATATTTTTGGCTGAAATTCCTAATTATCATAACGAAATATTTTATTTCAATTTTTTTCACCTTACTTTCCTATAATGTCACTTTTCTCTATTCATTTTATTTCCTTTTATGTTGATTTTTTTAATAGAAAGAATTTTTTAAGATTTTTTTATAAAAGAAGAGATATGAAATAATAAAATGTTTGCTTTAATTTTTTTTTAAAAAATCCGGCAAATGTATTTAATTAAAAGAAGAAAAAATGTTGTTCAGACAGTTAATTAATTGATAAGAATAAAATTCAATCATAAAAAAAACTGAAAAAATTTAGATACCAAATAAATATTTATTTATAATCATATATATAAATATATAATGCACATGTTTATTATGTTAAAAATTTTCATCAATTAAGAAAAGAGACGTAGAATACTGAAATGAAAAAAAAAAAAAAGAATGGAGCTTAACGTTCACATGTCATTTTCAATGATTTTTGAAAAATCGTAATTTATATGAATGTTTTTCTTTTTTTTTAAAAAAATATATATTTATGCTGAGAATGTGTTTTTATTATTTGATATGGGAAATTAGAAATGTTTCCAGTTAAAGAAAGCAGCATCCTTTTCCCCACTTGGCCGCTGTGTACTAATTTCTGAATGAGGTATAAATCATTATAATCCTTCCAAAAAGACATGTATATTAATTAGATTATTGGTTGATTATATTATATATAACATAACTTACAGATTAGAGCTTAGTTAGCAACGCAGACTGAATATATAAAAAAAATTTTTAAATTTAATCCGCACTAAATACAACTGCAGAAAGGTGCGAAGAGTCTGAACTATTGCCAATTGTCAAAAAAAAAAGATGATCCTTGATAATAACGCTGGATACTTATATATTATGGTTAATTTAAATTAATAAAAAATTTGTGTTATATTTATTTAAATTAAATATAATGCTAAAATAAAATAATTGAAGTGGAATCAAATAACTAATTGATATCTTATAAGACAAAGAATTTAAGGCTATTGATGAGAAATGAGTACATTATGTTCACTTGACCTTTCTTTTCTTTTTCTAAAAAAAGTGAAAATTTCATTAAAAGCAAACGTAATATGAATCAATAAGTTTTTATATTTTTTACAAAAAATCTAATCATAGACTACTTGAAAAAAAAAAAACCTTTAGTTTGATTCGAGGGATTCAACCGAATTGAACAAACTTGACAATTTCCATTTAATTGGTAACGAAGTAATAATTATGATCTTTTACTTAAATATTCAACATATTAATTAATTTAGTAATAGTCTATTATTTATTATTATTATTATTATTATTATTATTATTATTATTTTACAAAAATAACATTAGAAATTTTATTAATTGGAAATTATATGCAGACGAGACATACAAATCAATATGTTTCTATATTTTTATATGAGAAGTCTAATAATAAACTATGTATACAAAGAATAAAAAAAAAACACAATTTTGATTTGAAGTATTTGATCAAGTCGATAGATCATAATATTTGTGTTATAAGTGATCACTTGCTTCTTTTAGTGGCTATTAACGGTCATTATTCGATTCCATAGTCCGATCTGATTGCTTTCAAATTTCTTCATTCTATTCGATATAGATATGCAATTTTTTATACATAACTATTCAAATAGTAAAATACACTAGACAAAATATCATAATAGTGATAACAATAATTCATAGCTAAATATGAGACTAAAATCTAAAAATATTGACAATAGTAAATCTCAATATTTAAGCGACAATAACTCACGTTTATAAACAAGAGCGATAGTTAATAGAAATTTGAATTATCCATTAATCAATCAATTACATTTTAAAGTTTTTTCATATTAACTAACAATTGGATTATATTTAATGTGGAATTGCCTGCATACATCTTACAATATTATATTAATTAATTTAAATATATACGTGATTACCGAATAGAAAATAAAGAAAAAGGAATCATCATATATACCATATATAAATGTGAGAATATGAGAGGAATAATAGAATTTTCGATAGCGTCCCCGATGAAATTTTAATATCTTAAAATAACTTTAGTAATTATTAATTAAAAAATTACATTTTGTTAGTTGATTGAATATAATTTATTAAAATTATTTTTTAAATAAATATAAATAGATAATTAAGCATTTTAAATATTTTGAAAATTTTAATTTTATTGATTAAAAATAAAAATAGTTTAATTTTGATTGGTTATATTAATTTTCCATTTGAATCTAAATTTGAATTAAATTTTTAAAGCAATTAAATTAATAAAAAATTATTTCTTGATGGATAAGGTTTTTTCTTTTTGAATCATCAATGCGATAAGGTGAAAGTTGATGGGTCATTGAAATAACCCATTAATTTATTTTTAAAAAAATTTTTATTTAAAATTTAATTGTAAATTTTCACCAATGAGAATTGGCCAAAAATAATATTTTATGCCTTGAACCGAATCGAAAACTGAATTTAAATAGTCTAACTCAGTCGAAAAATCCTTAAATCAAATGGAATTAGGCGAAATCGTTGGTTTAGACCAAATCGGTTCAAATCGAACCGAAACCAATTAATTAAAATAAATAAATTAATAAATTAAAAAAAAAAAAAACTCCTTTCTTCTT
>CANUEX010122060.1:0-28917 GCA_948099535.1 Jatropha multifida
TTTTTGCTACTGGCACTACGCCTTTCAAACTGCAGTTTATACTATTAATGTCTTACCCACTACTGTGCTGCACAATCAAGGTCCACATTTTAAATTATTTGCGAAAACTTTTAATTTTAATAATTTGCATATTTTTGGCTATGTTGTTTTTCCTGTTCTTCGTCCATATAATTCTCATAAATTCTCCTTTCGGAATAAACCTTGTGTCTTTTTAGGTTATTCACCTCATTATTCTGGTTATCTCTGTTTGGATGAAAAGGTTGCTAGATTTTATATTGTTAAACACGTCATATTTGATGAAACACATTCGTTTCATTTAAATACAGGATGTTGTTGCTCCTGCCCCTTCTGATTCTGCACCATGGCTGACTATATGGAGGACTCCTCATTCGTTCCAATTCTAATCCCTATCCTTTTTCTACAACATCTATTTCTTCTGAAGCTATAGGTACTACTGTAGGTTTATCTTCTTCCTCTTTATCTATCTCTCATCAGTGACTCATTCTTCTAATGATACTGCTAGTCTTATCTCTCCGTCCCAACAGACCCTCCTTCCAACACGAATGTTTCCTCTTTTTCTCCACCTAACGTACTCACCCAATGTAACTTCAACACAAAAAATTTTCAAAAAAGCAGAGTAATTTCGTGACATCATCTTCCTCTTCTAAGTCTAAATCGAAACCTAATTTTCTTGAGATAGAGTCATCTACTTTCAAACAAGCTTTCACTTATCCTGAATGGCAGCTTATTACTAACACTTGGACTTTAGTTCTAAGGCCAGCTTTTGCCAATGTTATAGGTAATCATTGGAAGCACCGGATAAAATGCAAGCCAGATGGTATAGTTGATCATTACAAAGCCTGCCTTATAGCCAAAAGTTTTCATCAAATCTGGTCTTGACCTCAAAGCAACCTTCAACCCTGTTGTTAAAGCCACAATGACTCGCACATTCGTTGCTTATACCACCACCAATAATTAGCCAATCCATCAACTTGATGTTTCTAATGCTTTTCTCAATGGGTTTCTCGATGTTGACATTTACATGGAGCAGCCTATAGGTTTTGTTGGTTCTAAGAATCCTAATTATGAACGTAAATTCCAGTGTTCCTTATACGGTCTTAAACAAGCTCTTAGAGCTTGGTTTGATCGTCTCCAGTCTTTCCTATTATCACTGGGATTTACTAATTCTCAGGCAAACACTTCTCTTTTTATTTATACTCATAGCTCTACTAACATTTTTATTTTGGTGTATGTCAATGATATTATCATAACAGGTTCCTCCCTTGTCCATTTAAATCCATTTTTTCATGATTTGCAAAAGGAATTTCCTATCAAAGATCTTGGTGATCTCTCCTACTTTCTCGGTTTTGAGGTTATTCGTACCAAGGGTGGAATGCATCTTAGCCAGCACAAGTATCTCCTTGATCTCTTAGTTTCAACTGCCATGTGTGATTCCAAGAGTTGTTCCACTCCTTTGGCAAGCATGATGGAAGTCCTCTGTTTGATGGCACTTTGTACCGTCAGGCCGTAGGTTCTTTATAATATGCAACTCTTACACGTCCTAACATCGCTTTTGCTGTAAACAAATTATGTCAGTACATGCATTCACCAACTGATGTTCACTGGAAGGCTTTCAAACATCTCCTTCGTTATCTCGGTTCCAATATCTACTATGGTCTTTTCTTAGCGCATCCTCTAATTGCCAGATTCAATGTTTTACTGACAATGATTGGGGAGGCTACCAAGATGATCGATGCTTTACCAATGGCTATGCCATTTATTTGGGATCTAATCTCTTATCTTGGGTTCCTAAGAAATAGCCAACTATTGCCTGGTCCTCAACTGAGAATGAATATAAATCCATTACAAATGGAGCCGCTGAGCTCACATGGATACAGTCTCTCCTTCATGAACTTTTTATTCCCTCTCCTTCTCCTCGTATTTTGTGGTGTGACAACATTGGCGTTATTTACCTCAGTGCAAATCCTATCTTCTATGCTCGCATGAAGCATGTTGAGCTCGACTACCGCTTTGTCTGTAAAAAGGTTACTAATGGTCAATTACAAATTCAGTTTATTTCTACCGATGATCAAATAGCTAACATTTTTACCAAGCCTTTGTCTACAGCTTGTTTTGTGTTCCTTCGAAGTAAGCTTCGTCTTCAACCTCGTCCATCAATGGCTTATGGGGGAGGGGGTGTAAATACTTATCTCTATTGTTAGACTTGGCTTTTATCCTTAGCTCTTATCTCTTGTATCTATTACTTGTGATTATTATTATATTTATTATTGGATTTGGTTTGTTGTACTAACTATTATCTTGTAACCACTCGTACTTGTATTTATATGGCTAAGCTATAATGAATAGACATTGATTTCATTTCTCTTTAAACACATAGCTATTTTTCATCTTCATGATCATCCTCATAGCGTCATCAAATGCTCTATTTTCATGCTCTTCCCCGTCAAAGAATAATTCACCACCATCATCATCACCAACATCATAATCATCACTTCCGTTTCTAAGCATGCCATCAACTGGTCTAATAACAACAAAGGGTTGCCCCGTTCATCAAGTAACCTATTTTTGGTAACTCTAACATGGGCAAATACCATACCTTCATACATAAATCTGGAATTGGGCTCCTTTCCAATGATGATTCCAATATTTCTAATGAAATCATTTCATTTCTCATATTAAAAATCTCATCTTTCCCTACAAAAGCCATTCCTTGCTTATTAATATCACTTATTATCAAATTTTCAAGTGCATAATGTTCTATTAAAAGTTTCTTCAATAACCATTGCCTTGCAAATGCATCAATCAAGCAAGAAATCATCCAGATAATGCGTAACTTAAGATCTTCGTCAGTCAAAAATTGCTCAATTGTATTTTCTCTTAAATGAGCTTTACATTCTTGAAATGAAGTAGCTCCAAGAACAACACAATTCTTAATACTGCTACCAATTTTCGCTTTCCATTTAAGCAATAAATTACTACCTTCTTGATAGGGAACCTGTATATGCAAAGATCTAATCTCTTTGAATTACTTCAAAACTTCACTACGGGAGAAATATGAGAGATACCATTAGAAGAGCTTGAAATTGAATTTTTAAAAGTTAGTTTGATATGTTGAAATAATTGGAGAGATTTGCTTATGAACTTACTTAACAGAATCTTGAAAAGATTGAAAGAAAATAGTGTATGGTTTGATTTTGAGTTAATGGGTATGTAAGGAGGGATTGAGAGAAAAATAGTGTTTGTTTGAAGGATAAGTGAAGCAAAGCGTTTGGAGACTGAAAGGCAAAGAGTAAGAGATTTAAGGCTAAATCATCAGTTAAACTCTGAACTTTACAAATTATAACAACTCTACCCTAAAATGACCTTAACCCCTCAAGCACCCCAAAATGACCATTTTGTAAAAATTGCACCACAAATCCCAATCTAGCCAAAATTACACAATTAAAAAATATTTTTCATAGACCCAACACTTGTCGCTTGAATTAGCTAACCCAAAGGAATGGTTAACCCCTCAAAACGCACTAGTTTACTGTGGGCATGTCACTCTCTGTTTTCCTATAATTCTCAGTCTCTTTCTTCTCCTTCTCTCTATTTAAATGAACCCCATATCTCTTTCTTCTTGTCTTTACATTAGTAAACTCATCTCATCCATCTTTTTTGCTCTTTATTCCCGTTTGTGAAAAGGATTGCTTGATTATCTTATCAAATATTGGGTTTTCTATAGGTTTGGTGCATTATTATTCTTCCTTTGGAGTAAAGGTCTGAAAATGGAGATTGAATCCTCTAACGAGATGAGACAGGCTTCAATCACTTCTACAAATAATAACTCCATTGTATTTTTTTCGCCACAATCAAATAGCACATCTTTACACATTTTAGAACTAATTGAACCCAGGGAAAAGGTTTTATTGTTACCCGATATGTAGGTATAGGAAGAATAATTGTAAATTCTTTAGGTGGTATAATAATGAGTATCCTGCAAGGGCTATTCAGGTTATGAATATCCTTTATGGGAGATTAGATGCTATGAAAGGTAATTCACAAAGAGCAAAGGAGCAGAAATTGAACTTAGAAATGGAACTAAAATCAATGGATATGAAGGCTCTAAAGAAGAAATAGTAGTGAAGGAACTTAATGCAAAAATGGAATTGTTATTAGCTGAGAATGCAAGATTAACAAATTGCATCAATCATCAAGTTGAGAAGGATAAAATGTTCATTAAGGCAGTTGTGGGCACATGTATTGCATTGTTTGTAACAATTTGGGTTATTAACTTTTTCTCTAAGAATGGAAAATTGATGTATTTACCCTGAAATATAATATATTTGGATTATGAAAGGAGTTATTAGTTTATTCTAGAAATTAATTGTGATATTAATTTAATTTCTTAGCATATATTTTTTAGCTTAAATATGATAAATTTTAAATTTCATTTTCAATCTCACATTTATCTAGTAAATATAAGACATTAAGAGGCTAAATTTGAAACAAATCATTAATATATATTGCCGCTAAAATCCATAACAAATCATTGATCTATATATTGCCAACAAAATCTATAAGAAATCATCCAGTAAAAGCCATCACAAATCATTGCTAAAAAGGTTGTAATATATATACATATATATATATATATATATACATATATATATATATATATATATATATATATATATACATATATATATATATATATATATATATATATACATATATATATATATATATATTGCCAAAAAAATGTATTGCACTACAAGTGAATAAATTCATGGATGCAAGTTATCAACACTGATAACTTGACATCCATATGCTATTAGCAATAAATGCATCCCAAAACTAAACATATGGTTTGTACTAAAGCTATACTTTGCAAATATATATTTGTAACTTATAGACAAAAAGTTTTAGTTACTGTAATTAACCAAAAGTATCTATGTCATGTAGTACTACGTCATGTAGTATGACCCGCTGAAAGTTTCAAAAAGCTCTTCTTTTAATTGGCTTCTGTGCTAGTGCTACTCATTCGTATTTATCAAAAACTATTAATTGTCTCAAAAACAACCAAAATAAACTATTGCGAATTGATTATGCTGAAGCTCATCAACATTATTCAACTCTACATTATTATTGTGTCAATTCTTGGCTTGTAAGAGGTGGTTGGCTAAATTGGCTTGAGCTGACCTCAATATGTTGTTGTTTGTACTCAAAAGATGTTGGACCTTTCTACTTTCTAGGCTTATATTTTTTTTCTTGTTGCAAATTATGTTGTAGCTTTGCCAGTGACATATTGAATACCATTATTGCTTGGCATCTACATCACAAACCAGCATAACCACATCATACTACAACATAGAATAAATCATAACATTTGTTACCAACATGCAAACATTTATCAATTTAAAAAGGAGTTATTACTCTGGCATATATGCGTCCTGAGTCAGCAAAAAACATGACGCCATATCCTTTTTTTTACCTGATGTGTTTCCTTTCTTCTCTCGATATTAGATGGCCCAGCATTCAAAATTGTTTGATTATGGTTTGGCTGGATTTTTCCTTAGCCTCCCAATCTTTCCCTAAAATATCATTTAAAAAAAATTAACTATAATCTCATTCCATGTATCCATAAGATCCGTAGAATATAAAACACTTACAGGTTTAGGGTCTCTAAGGGCTGCAAGCTGGTCATTCTCTAGGCATCCTCTCTTGTTGTGTCCATAGTCCAAGCAATGATGACATCTCATCTAAACACCTTTCTACTTATCTTAGCATTATTAGACTTCTTTGATTCCTCATCTTCAGATTTTATCCTAATCGTTTTCAATCTTCTTGGTTTCTTCTTATACTCTAGTGACAAAATAGGGGGCTCATCAACATTAGGCCACATGTCTTATCCATTCAATGGAGTTAATCCATAGCAATATATATGTTTTGATATAACATTCTTTCTTAAAGTATTCATGCACAGTTAACAATATCATGCCTCATATAGTGTATACATGCAACTATGTGATTACACGACAGACTAGAAAGTTGTCATAATCTACATGAGCATGTCATCTCTAAAAGGGACACTACAAATGACTTTTTACCCACCTTGACTTGGAATTTGTTCCCATCTAAAGGGGTTGGCAAACACATGTTGGTTTCCATCTTAGCTATTTCAAGCTTCCTCCTAATTCTTTCTCCAATCCCATCATTCCATTTAAGTGCAGCATTTCTGTTAAACTAATTTCTTGCCTTCAACATTATTTTGATTTCTTCTAACATCATGACAGCATCAACCTATACCTCAATGGGAAACCTATTCAAAGAGTAATACATGGTATTATAACCAAACATTCACAGCACTTCAGTTCACAACAGATCAATAGAAGTCATTTTTGTACAACAAATTCATATAGTTCTAGGAAGAAAAAAAATGCAGGAGTTCAAGAGTTCTTATCCTATCACTTTAATCGATTTTAGTTTTAAAAAAGTTATTAGTTTAACAAAGTTTGATTATTATTTGTTAATTAATTTTATGGTGTTCTGTTTATTTTGGCATGTAGAAAATAAATATGGATTAGTTTAGTCACATTTTTCACTATTATTTGTCTTATAGACGCACAAGTCTGACCATGATTTAGTGCAGTAGGTTCTTCTTACTGCATATGTATATATTATATCCCTTTAGAATCACAAGCATAAATTTATATTACTTCAAGTCCACTTGCTGAAGTATAACTACAACTTAACTTTACAATAAGAATCTTTTTCTTTATCGTGGAAAAGTTCAAATTTTGTATTCTTAAATAAAGTATTTTTTTATTAATTAATATTCACTCATCAAATTAAATGAATAATTTATTCAGCAAGCCCTTAATCCCTAAAATTCCAAACCCAGTAGAGGCCATATGCAAGCAAATGCTTATAAAAACAAATTAGTTTTATTTTTTATTCATTTCAATAACATAAATCGACAAACGGAAATAATTTCATTAAAAGAGTGAGATTTGAACTCATGCCAATCCTTTTGGCTTTCTTCCTTTCCAGTTGAATGCGCAAACCCTCCTAGACTGATTAAATGTCAATCAAATTTTCATGACTTCTCAAAGAAAGATTAGGTTTATGGTGAAGAGATGAGCGATAAGAATTGAGAATTCTGTTTGAGAGTGGTCTAAGGAAAAGAAGTCGACAAAAAGAGAGAGACATTTTCAAGTTTCAGTATAGCGGTGCGTTTTGAAGGGTTAACTACTCCTTTGGGTTAGCTAACTCAAGGGAGGTGTGGGGTCCACAAAAAAATATTTTTTAATTATATAATTTTGACCAGATTAGGAGTTATGGTGCAATTTTTACAGAAAGGTCATTTTGGGGTGCCTGAGGGATTAAAGTATTTTAGGGTAGAGTCATTACAATTCATAAATTTCAGAGTATAACTAATGGTTTAGCCGAGATTTAGCATCACTTTGTCGAAGATAATGAGAAGAAGAGAGTCTGGTAGAAGATCAAAGTAATCTTCTTTTTCTAAAGGATTCATTGATGGGGGTTTGGTATGGATTTTGTTTGTATGGTTGAAGGGATAAAATTAGCTTTTGAAGATAATGAAAGTTTGAAAAGCAAAAGGGAAAGAGGACAAGAAAAATACACAGGTTTCACCAAAACCAATGACGTGGAATTAAAGAGTAGAAGCTTCTGACCATCTTTTCCCTTAATTTTTTTAAGAAAACTTTATTATTTTTTATAAACATATTCTGAATGCAATAAGCATTCCATAATAAAAATGTTGTTCATAGAATACTAATTTTTCTCCTTTAGTATGACGTGGGCCTCTTTATTTATTGCTCTTTTGTTTCAGCTCTTTTTTTTTTTTTTCTTAGACACGATTTTTGAACCATAAGGTATTAATTAGTATCTCTATGCTAAAATATGCGAATCTCAACTGTATGATATTATACATGTATGCCGACTTGCACGAAACACGTTACAACATATGATATATTAATTATTAAAAAAATGATAATATTAATCTAGAGCTAGTTAGTCACTTAAATGGCGAATTTCAATTCAAAATTTCTATAATTTTTTTAAATGAACTCCAACTAAAATTTAGAAATCAAAAAAGAAATAATAAATATTAATTTTATTTCATTTAAAATTTATCCTCTTATTTAACAAATATTTTATTTTTAACATACTTGCATATATTCAAGAACGTCGTGAGAAATGAGTTGGAATGACAAAACTCCTATTAATCAAAAGTCTTGAATTAAAAATCTAAATATGAAATATTGAAACTTTTTAAATACTCGGGAGAGAACGCTTTGTGCACTTCACCTCTCTTTGTAGGACCCGTAAATCCTAATTAATTGGGTCATTATAATTTTTTTATTGATGTGCTTTCCCCTTCAAGACAAAAAAAACTTGGATTGATAGTATTGCCTATTCATTAGACCTACTTTCTAATTTCTACTTAATTATTAGGATATAAGAAAAAACACCTCTGAAAACATTTAGTTAAAGATATTTGCTAAACATTTAGTATTTGAGAAATACAGGAAAGCAAGGAGATTAATTCGATCCTCTGTACCCCCTCATTTTACATGATGTCAGATTGATTTTTCAAAACGGAGACGCCTCTTTATATCAGTTAATTGAGAATAGTCACTCTAATCTTCAATTTTGAGGTGGTGGTGGAGGTGGCTGCATCAACATTTGTTGCATAAAGGGTCCCCCAGGCAACTGCTGTGGAGGTGGTGGCTGCCGCCATACTTGTGGGACTCCCATTCCCATTGCCGGTGGTGGAGGCCTTGGGAGAGGGGCTTGAGCTGCCTGGGAAGGGGGCAATGGCATGTTTGGTGGCAGTGGCCTGAACTGCATTTGAGGTGGAGGCATAACCGGGGGTGGCATGGCTTGACCTGGCTGTGGTGGTTGACCTTGACCAGGCCAAGCAGGTTGTCCAGCTACCTGCATTGGTGGGAAAGCTGCATTTGGTGGGGGTGGTGGGCGGAGCACTGGGGCTGGAGGATTACCACCATTTGCAAATGGGCGTGGAGGCACTGGTGCACCGACTGCTCCATTAGCCTGACCAATGCTTGGAAGCGTCGGAGGCCCACTAGCAAACAGAGTGTGAGGCCTGCTCTTTTGGGCACTAGGATTGCTTGCAGCCAAAACTCTCTCTGTCTCATAATAATTAAACCACTTCTATTAAAAATACGCAGATAGGAAAACTTTACTACTATATTTCAGATCAAAATAACTATCACAATATAGTTTGACCAGATAAGGAACCTCATAGTAAGAGGTTAGAAAATAAGTAGCATAAGAATATATTAGAGCAATAAGTCGGTCTACAAAAAGCCTCACCTGCTGGGGTACCATGACGTTCCCCTTTCGTGTCTTTCTTATATGCATATGAAACAGTAATCTGACGGTTGCAGAGATATTGACCATTCATTGCCTGTTAAAATCCAGAAAATTTATATATACTTCAGTAAGGACAAATCAAGTCATAGTGATCACTTAAATAATGAGACAAGGTATTAACTATCCAATCATTTTAAACTTAACCAAAGTCCGCTGTTATCCTAAATTTAAAATTGAATCAAACAGCGATATTTAAATTAACTAAGCATAACCAAACTTAGGCTTAGAGGTTTGTTTCAGTCCAGTGGATTTTGATTTAATTTTTGGGTCTAATGGGCAGAGATTTTGGATTAGGACAAAAAAAATGGGGGTGGTGGAGAAGGAGAGGTAAAGAACACTTCAGAAGTAGAACCGAGGAAGAACTTACAGAGAGGGGGAAAGGAGTCTTGCTGGGAAGGAAGAGCTAGAAGGAGAGCAGATGGCAAAAAGAATAAAGAACAACCACTAGGTGGCGCTGCCTCAGAGAGAAGTTTTAGACAGTGTCACAATCTAAAACTATTAAACACACCCCCACAAAAAAAAAAAAAAGAGCCGACTCTTTATATGTTTTTCTTTTTTGGCTTGATGGCAAGAATGCTGGCTTGATCACAAACCACCAAGAACTTATGTTTTTTCTTTTCTTTCTTGAAAGCCAAACCAGAAACTTTTATTTCCAAACCAAACAAACTCAGGTTTTGAAATACTCAAACCCGATTAGATGAAAGGATAAGGGCCTTCCAACTTTTTCATGGTCTTCCACTAGGTTCAAAATTAAGTTATGGAAAAAGTAAGTACAAAAACTTTCAATTTAGTATGAGTTTAGCACAATTGTTTGCCAAAAAATAATAAAACATTTCTTTTTTTAATTTTTTGATATTCATTTTAAAATGGAAAGAAAACTAAAACCGTAGACAAATAAAGGACGATGTCGGTTTTCCAGCTTCTTCTGTTCATCTCATATTCGATCCTTGTCAACCACGTCCACCACAATCCTAGATTTCAACTTTCAAAATCCACCACCTCCATCACAATCCTATATTGAACTACCAAAATCCCCCACCTCCACCAGAACCCAGAACCCAAAATGCAGATAAAACTATTACTCAAAATCCCAAATGATTGTGGCTCTACTCTCTTGTTGCACAAAGTGAACATGCTTCGCCAATTTGACGCTACTCCACTTCTCAACTTCACATCAAAAACTGATTCGAACAATCAAACCTACTGCACTTCTCACTCAATAGACTACTCCTGATTTGTCCAAGTTCCTCAATCTCATGCCCCTCTTCTTTTAGGGCAACCTTTTGCTGGATTGTTTTCCACCTGTATTCATTTTCAGAAACTTTATGCTCTTGATTTTTCCAATTCCATTGGCACGTATGGTATCAATTAGATTTTGCGTTAAGATTCTGCATCTAAGGGTGTAAAGATGGTTGTGAAGAGCTGCAGTTTGGTGTTTGGTTCTGGATAATGGAGAAAGGATAGCATACGGAAAGCTTTTGGTTTTGAGATCCACATTTTCTTTTTTTCATTTTAAATGTCTGTTATTACTTTGAAAAAACCTAAATTACTTTATTTTTTTCTCACAAACTGGATAAGTTAATCATTAGTCCAAAGTTTAATTTACAATAATTTTAATTGCAAGAAAGATGAGGGGCCAAGTTAAGCATCTATCCTAGATGAAATACTTTAATGTACATCAGAAATTGAATTTTAACCTGATAGTATAAATCCCCTAAGCATCTATGTCCTAGATGAAATGATTCGATGATATTTTGATGCACATGAGGAATTGCTTTTAACTTATAGTGCAAATCCCTAATAAAATTAACTCTCTATTTCTGAGCAATTGAAGTACTTATAATCAAATGAACCAATACTATTTTTATGGATTCTTTAACTCCAGACACTAATAACATTTCTCTTGCAAATTTGAGAATATAAATGCAAATGGAAAGGAGGGTACCTCAATTGCTACATCAGATGCCTCAAAAGAATCATAGCTAATGAAGCCAAAACCACGGGAATTTCCAGTCTCAGGATCTCTCATTATCTGAAAAATACAAGTGCAAAGCATCAGAAGACAAAAGCAAGTATTCTTCACATTTTGATGAAATTAGCAGCAAAAATAATCAGAAAAAAAAAAGTTTTTATCAATCACATGCCTGTGTAAACAAAAGACACCTTGATGTTTCAAAGAAATGAGAGAAAAATAACTTATATTGAACCTGCAACTTATAGTACCCACAAAGCCAGCTTGCTGTGCATGAAGCATCCCACATTAGTGGGCTTAGGGTGACCCAGTGAATATTTTTTAATATTTTTATTAAATGGATAATTCCATAATATATAATTACCCCAGATTGGTGACCCTAGCCGTCTATTAAATCAAAATAACTACACTACTTCCACCATATTTGTTAAATGTGAAAAATTAAACATCAGAATCGATTTGAATATAAGAAATCCCACAATTTCTAACACTAATATAACACAATCACAAAATTAATGGCTCCATCTGCCTTAAAAAAGATGAGCAGCAAACTGCATTAATGTGTAGGGCAACTATCATGTAGTTCAAGAATCAGAATGCTTCTTGAGTTCTTATTCCCAAGCGAGCATTCTTATAAAAGGATGGTAAGCCTATTCTATAGATAATAGTATCTAAGCATAAAATAAGGCTAATATAAGATAAACACGAGACTGAGATAACCTGAATCCTCTCAAAAATTTGATTTATGTAAAGTCTATCCCTGAATTCTATACAACTACTAAGGTCAGCAGCATCAGCCATGCTCTCATGACATCCAAAAGCTCGCATTCAAACCATGGAGCTTCCAAGGAATCCCAAAAGGTTTATTAGGCACACTAACACGAAACACCAAACCATTTTAAACATAATTTCTTTAGTTTTCATGTCACAGCAAAAAACAAGAGCCTCAACCCCCCACAAACAGAGAGATGCACTCCTTCGACGATTACAAGCACCTAGGTTTGTCAAATTTCAAATTTCACAAGACTTCATTTCACTAGCAATACTCATCAGGAATGATCAATTGGTCATTTCAAACTTCAAAAAACCAGACAGATAAATATTATGGATCAGACAGGATGCATTTAACTCTTATAGGACACAGGCTTATAATTTTATTTCCCTCTATCAGTTGTTTGCACTTTTATCCAAAGTTCCTAGACACAAATTCAAACTAATTGTGCAATATAAAATCAGATGAAACTGAGAGAAAGTTCATGGGAATGACCTTGGGATTGGTAACTATAACTCCAAAGGCACTAAAAGTATCATGCAGAAGTTTCTCATCAACATCCTGCAAAATGTAAAATTTTTAGCTTCAAAATCAACAGTAACAAAAACATCCGCCACAAGCCAGTATTCTTTTGACAAAATTAAACCAACTTACAGGGTCCAAGTTTCCAATGAATAGATTTGCTCCTACATCCAAACTCTTTTTATCTTGCGATGCCTAAAACCAAAAAAAGATACAAAAATGAAAACCATGATAAGTTGACATAGCTAAAAATCCTCACAATTAAGTAACAAACCAAACAATCAAAGCTAATGAGTATGAGCTTTGATTGTTTTTACCTTATTTACACGAATTGGCTTCCCATAAAGCTTAATCATATTCAAAACCTTAATTGCCTGCATATTAATCAAATTTAGAGTTGAAACAGCCCTACCAAACTAAATAAAAACAAAAAAGAAAAGCCAGACAACGCCCACTTGGTATAAACTTACATAGTCAGCATCTTCTTCACTCCTGAATTCTACAAATCCATATCCTTGGTGGAGATTTGTTACTCTATCCTTTGGAACATATACATTAACTACAAATAGAGAGGATAAAATTAGGAATAATATCAAACTAATGAAAAATAAAACTCACAATAACAGAAAGGAGAAGAGTGTAAAGAAAAAGGATTGAAGATGTTACCAACAGGGCCTGCTTGAACAAATAGCTCCCAAAGCAATTCCTCAGCCACCTGAGGATCAAGATTGCCGACGTATGCGGTGGCGTCTTGGTTCCTCTCCGCCGAGTGTTGGCCAAGTAAATTCGCTCCAACTCCAGGAGCGATTCGGGTTGTCATTATTACGTTCAGAAATGGAAGAAAGGCTGGTAGTGTCGGTGCGTAGTTAGCGTCTAGGCGACGATGAGAGTAGGTGCCCCGGTAGTTTTTGAGACGCGTTGTTCTAGTACCCAAAGAGGAATAGGTTGCGAAGAAAATAGCGAAATAGAGATGTGAATTGTGGAGGCCCAATCCTCAGTTGAGATTGTAATCTATCAGCCGGGGAATATTTCGCGGGAGAAATTCGCCGCTTCAATCTTGCAGCACTCACGGCTTTTATTTTTAACTTATCAAACAATTACATTTATTAAATATTTTAATTTTTAAATTTATTTTATTAAATACTTTAAATTATAAAATTATATTAATTAAACATTCGTTAAAAAGTTAAATTTTATAAAAATGATTATTCTAAAAATCATAATTAACTATATGTTAAATCGATATTGCATATAAAATTAAAAATTCTAAAAGATTATTGATATTAATATCGAAAAATATGTAATACTAATAAAATTTATAAATTTAAATGTACAATAAATCATTCATAAAGTTAAAGGTGCCACAAAATTAAAATTTTAAAATTTCAAAGTGAATTTATGTATTAAGTCATTTATCCATCTATCTATGACATCATCATCATTATTATTATATAACATATAATATATAGTTTGTTAGTTATACATGCGAGCCAATTTGATTGATTATATTTTGGATATAATATTTCATGTAATAAATATTTTATTATTATTATTATTATTATTATCATTATTATTATATAACATATAATATATAGTTCGTTAGTTATATGTCCTAGCCAATTTGATTGATTATATTTTGGATATAATATTTTATGTAATAAATATTTGATTATTAATAAAAAAATATTTATTTATCTTTTATATTATATTGATTTGAATCTTGGTAAAAGATAAAGTCCATAAGACAAAATTACTTTGCAAAATAAATTATAATGTGGTTATAATTATGAGTTTTATATTTGCATTAAAGTAATGTCTCTAAAACTAATATGTAGATACTTATTATTTAAACAAGTCCATTGAATTGACCTGCACGAGAATTCCATATAGAGAGTTACCTGTATCTATGGAATACTCAAGTGGTGGTTGTGTAAGTGATCCTTTGACTTGAGATTACTAAGCTATCTTATAAGAGCTACCAGTAAAGAATAGCTAGGCACCTCAATAAGAGAATCCGGGATTAAAAACTCGAAGAGGGTTTTCTTGTACTCAAGGAAATCAAAGTTCCTGCACAAGATCCCCGACCTAAATTTAGGCCAAACTGGCAAAGCCCCTAAATACTGAAGAAAATCCTCTCTGGAGGTGGTGTCATCTTATCAAACATAGATGGTAACAAGTTTACCAATCGATGCAACTTGGATCAGCTCAAAAGATAAATTGTGTGAATGCATTTAGGCATTAGCACCAGAAATATTGCTCCTATATATCACTGTAAGACCGAACTACGATGACCTGACTCCCGAAAATATGTTCCAAAAGTATGGGATACGTAAATAGCCCAGTCTATGGGTGAGATCACAACAATAACAAAAATACATTTTTGCTCCTCTTTTCTTGAAAGTTCTAGATTTTCTATGCTAAAAAAAAAAGAAAAAAGGAAAAAAAATCAAACAAAGCAAACTAAGCTGAAAACCAATAAGCAGCAGTCTTGCCCCCAAAAACTCTAGGCTTAACCACATCAGCTCCTCTCGACCAGCTACCCAGTATGCCACCGTAATCCGAGGAGAAATCAGTATATCTCGAAAAAGAGCTCCAACTAATGGTAACCCATGAACTTGTCCCATCAACCTGGAATCAGGATAAAATGTGATGATATCCAGGCCAAGCAGATAATTCATATGGTATCCAACTGACCGAATTAGAAATCGGCTAATCTCATACCAATCACACCTTTAGAAAAATTGATTTGGCCTCAACGCTAACAACCATTGTAGCCACTCAACCTCTAACCTAAGTCTCACCATGACTCATCTGGATCGGCACTGCGATGACACATATGGGTGACGTCATGGTGGCTCCACTACCCTCAGATGATCTCTTAACCAGACCTACAAGATTAGACGTTGTACTATGACATAGAAATAGAAACAGGCATTTACATGCAATACCCCTCGCCTAAATAGATCCAGCTGTACCATAATCAAAATAATTCAAAGCCTTTTGTTAAGCATGCAAGACCAGACCTTGCCCCCACTGCTCTGACCCTCAAGCAAGCATCCATATGCAACCAAAGCCTAAGCCTTGTCTTAGAAAGCACTCTATTTAAAGCATGACAAGAATTAATCCAAGAATGCTTACTTGAAACAGGATTGGACTAGCTTACCAGATTCCCTCTACCATGTATGCTCGGTCGAGGCTCAGACTAGCCTCTGCCAAAGCCATACTGGCAATCCCGGTGCCTCGCTCCATCTAAAGGACTAGGTCTACCACCCTCAAATCCCCCCAGTCTACTAAACTAGTTAGTATAATAGTGCTTACCAAGGAAAAAACCAAAGCCTGAGCCCTCAACCTCTAGTGCTCTAGGTTAACAAACCCGAGTGGATCCAAATACCGCTCGACCAACCTAGATAAATCTATTCGATCTTCTATTACCACCTCCCTAGCCTCTACCACAGAGAGACCTAGCATCCTCATGAAGCTCCTAAAAAATCAGTCCCGATTGGTGCAGTAATCGGAGCCCTCTCAAAATTACTTCCCAATAGAGCCGCAAACTCCTTGTATGTTAGATATATCTCCTCAAAACGTGTACCAAATAAAAAAACATGAGTTTGTGGATCTCAGAGGTGCAAACATGCATCCATAAAAGCCCGATCTACCAGCAAGCCTCTCAGCATTACCAAAGAAGCCATATTGTCCAGCTTAAATTAATTTTCTTGACCTTTGTTAGCCTCTTGGTCCACCTTTGCATGCCATAACTGAGGAATGACTCCATTTTTGGGCAGAGTGTATGAAAATTTGAGAAAATCAAGCCCTAGGGCACAAAACGATAAACATTTTGAAGCCATAAATGAAGTATTTATAGGCCTTCAGCTTCCCCCCCAAAACATGCCGGTGCCGATTAAGCCATGATCGGCGCCGACAAGCCCTACAACAACACCATTCTCGCCTTAACAAAGTGCCAAAACGACACCGTTTTGGAGGAAAATGTCATAATGGGAATTAATTCTAATTCCCACATGATAAAAAAAAGTAAAAGATCTTATGAAGAGAAAGGGGCTAAAACCAAAGCTAAGGAGCGGATAACTGCAAGACTAGGAGAATAGGAAAGACTTGGTATATAATCCGTGTTTGATCAAAGCTAACTAAATCAAATGGGCAATTAGCGCCAATCTAATAAACAGGGCGACTAGTGCTAATCTAATAAACAGGACAACCAGCACAAAGCTAGACAAAAATAGGGCAACCAGCGCCAATCCATAAGACAGGTTAATTAATGCTAAAACCATTTGAACCGAGAAATCGACATTGAATGCATCCAAGAACGAAGCGATTACTGCTAACTTAATCAAAAATAGGGTGACCAGTGCCAATTTGATCAAACAGGGTAACCAGTGCCAATAGTCTAAGTAAATAGGGCAACCAGCGCCAATCTAGAAAATATGGTGACCAGCCAATCAATAAGACTGGGCAATCAGTGCTAAAACCATTTGAACCGAGGGATCAACACCGAATTCATCTAAGAACAGAGCGATCAGTGCTAACTTTATAAAAAAATAGGGCAGTAAGTGCCAATTCAGTCAGACAGGGCAACCAGTGCCAATAAACTCAATAAACAGGGCGACCAGCACTAATTTTCAAACAGGGAAATCAATGCCAAAAAACCATTTGAACTAAGCAATCATCATCGAATTCATCCAAGAACAGGGTGATTGGTGTCAATCCAAATAAAAACAAGGTGGCAAGTGCCAATTCAATCAAACAGGGCAACCAGTGCCACGACATAATTCTCAGACATGGGAATCAGTGCCAACAGGTTTGCAAATAGGGCAACCAATGCCAACGCAACTAGACAAGGCGACCAGCGCAAAAAATAAATAAGAGACAGGTAAATTAGTGCAACATACGAGAAACCAGTGTGACGCTCAGGCAATCAGCAGTCATAAATTCAAGTGTCCAGTGCAAACACATATAACAAGCAGAGTAGGCATGCATAAATAAAATAGGAGATTCCACAAATGAAAGGGGTAGCGGATCATATAATAAAACACTTTTGGTGCCTAAATTAGGGCAGCACTTAAATGTACATCAGAAGTTGATGTAGAGCCTATAACTGTTCGAAGTTCCAAAGCAGAAAAATGAAGAAGGAAGGGTTAGTGGCACTTTCTCGCTTTCTCTACCTTCACTTCCTTCAACTCCTTATTGATGTAGCTCTCCTGAGTGAGTGACTCTAATAGTGTAACTCAGAGACGGCCAATGGCAATAGATATCTCCTTGTTCCAATAAGGGGGAGCCAATAAGACAGAAGAATAATCAAGTTAGTGGACAATCCTTTTAAAATTGATCAAGGGAGAATAATAATCTAAAAAACAAAATTATCGACTAACCCGTAGGAAAGTCAAGCCATGCCTCAGGAACAGTCATCGGAACTTGAAAGGTCCTCATACCATAATGAGTGACAAAGCTAACTTCATTTTAAAATGCTGGCATAAGGCGGGTAGGAAATTGACTAACTAAGGAAGCCTTGATAACTGAAGGAGAGATAAGACCAATAATAGAAGTTTTAGCGACAACAAAGCTCCCTAGTAAAGGTAGGGACGTATTTTCACTTCTTCCAGACTCGCTAAGTTGGGAATATGAGATGCTTAGTGATTGAGAATGGTAATCATGAGTGAGAGATCAAGCTACCAAAAGTAGGCAAGAGGAGAGCAAATGAAGAGGTGCAACAAATGAGGTCACCCCCCTCCCCTATTTATAGGAAATAGGGAGGACAAGCCTTGCCCTTGCCTAGAGTGACAGACTTTTTGGGACTCATCCAAATTCTAATCAATAAATGATCATAGTCAAACATTCATAATAGAATTTAGATTCAGCCATACATTTTAATCTAATAGAAAACTACAGAAAAGCCCTAGAAAACCAGACAGACTAGACCTGCTCCAAAAAAATTTTCTTAAAATCAGGCGAAGTTTGCACATAATGTTCTAGACATTATAATAGACCTTCAGGTATGGCTTTTATACCAAATTTACGTTTGAAAGTGCTGAAATTAGGGTCCGATAGTTTGAGCCTTGATCAGCTCTGATCTCCCAGAGGGGGCAAGCTGTTCACCATGATTTCAGCACCAGGCTCTAAAAAATTTTGCCACGATGCCAATGGTGCGAGAATTAGCTCTACTAGACATCATTTGGGCCTCGAACCGACTCCTAGAAGCCCGAAAACCCAAAAACTAAAAGGGAGGGGCATTCTGGTAACTAGCCAAAATCAACATCGGCCAGCCCAGCGGTGGCGTCGATCAAGTTACCACTGGGACCCTCCTCCGACGTCAATTAGGATATCTGCGGCGCCGATAAGGAGGTGGCCAATAGTGACCAGGCTGGCTCAGCCACCCCCTTTGCCTATAAAAGCCACACTCCCCCCTCATTTCAAACCACCTCTTGTTGCTTGATCGAGCACTTCTTAAGCATCAACGACTCTCATTCTCACTTTTGCGATTCTACAACCACAAAGTCTGACTTTGTCCATCTTCCATAGTTGACTTTAAAGCTCCACTTGGCTGTCATTATTAATTAAATCTACCGATTGACCTTCGTTAGGCCAAAGCTACTAGTTAGGTGATTTATTATTAATTAAATCTAGCGATTGATTAATAATTCATCATTTAATAATATTATATAAGACTATAATATGGGTTCTCGTACCCTACCTTAGCTTTTATTTGGAGGAAGACTCAACCTCTGTGGTCAACAACTCATCGTGGATCTCCGATCCAACCGCGTCACAAGCTTGAGGGTATAATCACTCAAACTCAAACCTTTGTCAATTAAGCTCGGTCCATCCTGCAAATTATCAACTGTCAGAAGCCCAGTCCATCCGACATTATACATGCTTTAAGCTCAGCTCATCCCGTAAGTTAAGCCTAGTCTGCCCAGCAAAACCTCAGAACTAGTTTTCAAACTAAGCTCGAAATCAACTGGTAAACTAGTAAGCCCACTCTAAGAGTGGCACTCTCAAAACCCTACCATCCTGATTGATGTTTGTGTGCTCTGATCCTCATACAAACGAGGTACAAAGGCATACCTATAGATTTCAACCTAAGTAGCGGGCCCCTGACCGAACTGACCGATTGGGACTTAGGGGAATGTGTTGAACAATCTAGAATCCTTGATAACAAGGTTAGAGTTGGGTTCCCCTTCGAATCACATAACCTTTATTTCATTTGCTTACTTTTAATGCACTATATTTTGTATATTGCCATACATTATACATATGCCTATGCATCGATAAATTGACATTCATGCAAAATAATGATTTTTTTATTTTGAATTAGACCCAAACTTTTGATCCACATGCAATGAAGATGAAAACCTAGTCCTTGAATCCAATCATTCGAGGCTAGTGCATTTTACCCATTGTGGTACATTTAAGGAGTCAAACACGGGATTTTACCTTATATTTTCCTCGAAAACAAACACAAATTAAGGTGGCGACTCTAACACATCACACACGATCAAAAGTGCTCCAAAGAGCCAACTAGACACCACTTAAGCGCTAAATAGAGCCATAAAATTGATAAAATTAATAATTAGATTAATTGATTAGATGACTAGTCACAACAGGACTAAACTAAATCAAACAAAAGCAAGAGGGACCGCAGCAGGATTCCATCCAGCCTCAGCTTTCCAGTTTCCCATAATGAATTGACCAATGGGCCAGTCCAATTAGACTTTGTCCTTTAGATCTTTCCAATGGTGCTTGGGATGGGGTTCATAGTAGTCTCTAAGTCCCTCTTGATAATGTCAACCTCCACGTAGTGGTACTACTAGTTGAAAGCATTATAGATCTCATCATAAGTCCTCTTCTTGGCATTGTCTAGGGTGACAAATAAGCAGAGAGCAGCACCGATGAGAGATTGCTGGAATAACTAAGAAAAGAGCTCATTATTTATGCTAAGAGGAGTGAAGGGCCCCATGTACATTTTCGGATAAGTCTTGGGGCATGTGGTTCCATTAAACTTGTCCATGGCAGGCATCTTGAACTTGGTAGGCTGCCTAGCCTCTAGAAAGATGAGGAGAGAGTCCAAATCGATAAGATTTTCTTGTTTCTCAATGCTTTTGAGGAGCTTCTCAAAGAAATCCATCTTCTCCATCATCTTTTTAACCTTAGGAGAGGCAAAATCATCTCATGTCTAGGTCAGGGCAACAATTGCATTAGAAGTGACCCCTATCTCAAGAACCAATCCTCGGGCAGTCTGGTCACCATTGGGTTGTGCAGTCGGCTACTCATTAGACCCTCTGACCTGATTTGGAGGAGCATTACCATTCTAACTGGCAGTTACCAGATTTCTTACTTCCCCCAAAATAGTCTCTACTTGGCGGTGATAGTATTCTGAAGGGAGCTATTCTGCCCAGTCAGTATGTTGTGAAAGCGGGTTTCTTAATCCCGGAGCATTTCTTCTATCACTACCCTAATATCAATAGGCGAAGTAGCAATCATTGTTGTCGTAATTATCTATGAGAAGCAAACGAAGGGAGGTATCAGTATACGTTTATTCGTCAAGTTTCAAAATACGTAAAGGTTGGTGTTTGAGGTTTACTAATCATAATGCCCAGGTAGGTGTTTGAGGCTTTTGGATAGAACGAGGCAATGGACGAGCCAATATTTGAAGGCATGACTCCGACATTACCCCTAATTTAGGGATTGGGAGTGCTTAGGTTGGTTTTAAGGCTTTTGGTAAATGAGGGTGCTCAGGTCAGTGTTTGAGGCTTTGGTAATCATAATGCTTAGGTTGATGTTTGAGGCTTTTGGATAGGAGGAGACATTGCATGAGCCATTCTTTGAGGGCATGACTCGGGCATTACTCCCAATTCGGGTATAATAAGTGCTTAGGTCTGACTTAAGGCTTTGGTGAATGAGGGTGCTCAGGTCGGTGTTTGAGGCTAGCTTTTAGTGATTATAATGCTCAGGTCGGTGCTTGAGGCTTTTGTAATTATAATGCTTAGTTTAGTGTTTGAGGCTTTGGTAATTATAATGCTCAGGTCAGTGTTTGAATTTTTTTTATAGGAGAAGGCAATGCACGAGCCAAGATTTGAGGTCATGACTCGAGTATTGCCCCTAGTTTGGGTATAGTGAGTGCTTAGATTTGATTCAAAGCTTTTGGTGAATGAGGGTGCTTAGGACGGTGTTTGAGGCTTTAGTGAATGAGGGTGCTTAGATCGATTTTTGAGACTTTTGGTGAGCAACGAGTTTTAGTCAAGTACATCTCTTTAAGTAGGGACCGAGTTTATTTTGACCATGGGTTTTGGTTGACCATGTGTTTATGTTAAACCACTGATTTGGTGTTTAGGTGTGACCATTGGATGGTGTTTAGGTTTGACCACTAGTTGGTGCTTTGGTTTACCACTGATTAGTGTTTTCTTAGCCCATAACATGCAATGCATGAGTTGGAATATAGGGTCATTACATGCTTTTGGTGGATTTTTTTAAAGGGTTCCATCGCTAGAGTTGGAATATACCTCGTCATTTGACCATGTCATATCAAATGGAATGATTGGTACGTCAAATCCTTTACCCTACTGTAAGTAATGGAGGTGCATAGGATTGGGTGAGTAACTTTCTTGACCCGGGGTAGCTCTAAGGATGATTGTCCCTGAGTGACAATAGCAACTCAGTTTGCTTAATTCTAATGATGGGAAAGGATCCTAAATAATGCATCTGAATATATGCAAAGGTGATTTCTCAATAACCTAAACTGAAGATTCAAAGCCTACTCAATAGTCCTCTTACTACATTCTTTAGTTTTGAAAAATGTTTAAGTCCCCAGCAGAGTCACCAGCTGTGAGCCCCCTTTCGAGCGCTATGGGAAAGATCTAAAGGATGGAGTCTAACCAGATAATCATCAAAGAAACTGAGAGGAACTCCTTATAGTTCCATTTTTATTTGATTTAGGTAAATTATGACTCAATTTAGCGCTTAAGTTTGTCAAAGAAACTAAGAGGAACTCCTTACGTTCCATTTTTATTTTATTTTGGTAGATTATGACTCAATTTAGCACTTAAGTGTGTCAGGTTGGCTCCTTGGAGCACTTTGACTAGTGTATGATATGATAAAGTGGCCACCTTAATTTATTTTTATTTTCATGAAGAGATTAAGGAAAAACCCCATGTTGAACTCCATTTTTAGTTTGCCACAAGATAAAATGCACTAGCCTTGAATCACTGGGTTCGGGGACAAGGTTTTCAACTTCTTACGAATGAATCAATTGTTTGGGTCATAATTGAGAAATCAAAATCAGTGCTTTGCATGAATGTTAGTTTATCAATGCATTAGCATACTAATAGTTCATGGCAATATTAGAAATACAGTCAAAGCATTAAAATCATAAATAATGGAAAGCATGAGTAATTTGGAGGGGAGCCCGACTTTAGCCTTGTTTATCGAGGATTCTAGGTTGTGCAACACATTCCCCTAAATCCCCACCAGTCAGTTTGATTGGAGGCCCACTACTTAGGTTGAAATCTATAGGTATGCCTTTGTACCTTGTTTTATGAGGATCAGGGCGCACCAAGTTCTACCATCAATTAGGATAGTAAGGTTTTGAGGGTGCCATTAAGGGAGTGGGCTTATAGGTGTGTCGAGCAGAATGAGCTTAGTTGAAAACTAGTTTTATCGATTTTGCCGGAAGGGCCAGGCTTAGTTTGCCAAATGGACCAGGCGTTAAAGCATGCAATATGCCGAACAAATCGAGCTTAATAGTTGATAAGGTGCCGAATTGACTGTGTTTTCAACTGACAAGGTTTTGAGTTTAGTGTCTATACCCTAGCAATTGTGACGCGGCCAAATTGAAGCTTCACGATTATTGTCGACTAAAGAGGTTGAGTCTTCCTCCAATTAGAGCAAAGGTAGGGCACAAGGACTCTAATAGAGTTTTCGAGCTTCCGGAGGTCTGTTCAAGACCCAAACGTCGCCTGGTCGAGCTAATTCTCACGCCGTTAGAACCATGGCAAAAGTTTCTAAAGCTTGGTATTGATATCATGGTGAAAAGTCTTCAACATACCCATGATAAAATCAATGCTGAGTATATAACTCAGTGGTTCTCATAAATCATTTACATTCCAATGTTGTAATGGCAACATACTTAAAAACTTAAATTTATAAAAGAAGTGCATAATCATAAAATCATTTTTAAATCACATATGTAAACACCTACTAAACACCTATAAATATATTTTACAAATAATCAAAAGCAATCTTAATTATCATTATATCAAATCATATACTCCATTTAGAAATCAAGTTCCACTTTAACATGTTATAGGGATTCATTTACTAACAAAATCATTTATTTCAAACTAAAATCGAATCATAGAGGTTTATTAAATTTAATTTCCCTATATATATTTTCATAAAGGGGCTCACATATACTTAGGAGAAAATGAAGCAGATAAGATTTCACAACTTATACATAATGGCCTTAATTCACCAACATAATCATAAAGGCTTCAAGAGCCTAACTTATACATATAGAGCGCATTCGCTTAAACATAAGGCACCCACGTGTCTAGCATATGATCATAGCTAATATCATTATGGCATCAAAGCCGAGCATGCTCATATTATATAATAAATCAAATCATATAACAAATTCACACCAAGCATGTTAGAGACCAAAAATTAATATATTTTTTTTAAATTCATAATATTTCTCATAAATTCATTTTCTTTAGTCTCCTTAAGACCATAAAAGAATTATCATATAAATCATTCCTTTCTTATGCAATTCTTTCATTTCAAAGCATTTTATACTTAAAAATAATTTTTTTTCATTATCTCACTAACTTACAACTTAGGAAATTATCAAATTTATGTACTTATACGTGGCAAAATCTCCATTCTCAAAACACTTTTTTTATCATAGCTTTAAAGTAACGTAAAGATTAATTAAAAAAAAAGGAAAAACAAGCCTTACCACCTTAGGTTGATTTGGCCTCTTCAAGGTCACAAGGGAAGGAATATTCTTCCTTCCATTAAACATGTTAACCATGTTAATTACACTTAAAAAGACCATTTAAAATCTTAAATTTTATCCATTTAGTCATAAAACTCATTTTTCATAACTTTAGCTTTCTAATTATATGAAAAATAATGAAAACTAAGGATACATGATAGAAATTTTTTACCACATGTCAAATACTTACCAAACATTATTTTAAGAGCACAAACAACCAAAGAAAGCAAAAGAAACTCAAAGTCCTTTTTCTAAGAAGGTTCGGACTCTCTTAGATGGAAAAGGAGAAAATTTTTTTCTCTTCAAACAAACATATTTCTATGCTTAAATGTTACCCAAGAACACATTTAAACATTCAAAATTCAACAACTCAAATAAATCATACTAAATCCCTAAAATTTGACACAAAACCTAGAAATTGAAACTTTAGAAAAATAAAAGAAATGAAATATTCAAAAGCATTAACCTTAAAAACAAGCTTAGAAAGTTTCACTCATGCCCTCAAACCTTACTCTTTCCTTTATCTTTGATGGAGGATTCACCCACCTCTACATAAAGGGAAAAACCAACATCACATAAAGCAAACAAACAAGAAAAGAAAATGGAACATGATTAAGCATGAGGATGCGAAGAAAACCTCAAATCAACTCTTAGAAATCAAAATTACTTAGTAGGAAATCACCAAATTCCTTGAATTCAGTCACCAATTATCAACTCCTAAGCTTAATTCTCTAAGATTAGTTAGTAGCTTAAGGTTTAATTGGGTCATTTTAGTGTAATTTGATAGTAGGAATTTGAAGAAAAATGGAGAGGATGAGAGGAAGAACATGCCAAAGATGGAGGAGAAGAGAAGAAAGAGAAAGTATTATGTGATGGTGATTAAAATTGACTTTGTAGTCAACAAAATCAATTTTACTACTTCTTAAGGTGATGACAAATGGAGGGTTAAGATTGAGTCATGGGTATTCTAATCCAATAGCCTAAAATATTCTCCAATTAATTTTCCTCAAATTATTATTTATCGCTACATAATTATTAAATTTACCCCATGAAATAATTCCTCAAATTTTCTTAATAATTAAACACCATAATCCACTATTCACTAATTGTCTAAATTCTCCAAATAAATTCATAAACTTATTTTCTACCTATCAAAATCATGCATGCATGCTCAAAAAAATTAAATAAAATATAAAATGCAAATAGTAATTTTCAAACCAAAATAATATGATTTTCAGATTGGTAATATTATTCACAGACTGGTAAACAACTATTTGAGACACTGAAAAATAGGAGGTTACATGTGGTGTCCATCCATCGGTCCATTAACGCTAGAATGCTAGATGGAAGAGTATGCCCTTGCACACAAGGAAGAGTGTCCACAAAACGGCCTAAGCTTGCCTCCTGGATGCGCTCCTACACTCGCTCGGATTACTGATCAAACCATTTGTTGGCTGCAAAGGTGCTGGTGCGGGATTTCCCATGCCTCATGGTGTTTTGCACAAATAAACCACTGTAAGTATACTAATAAATTGCAAAAGCACGTCTTTGGTGTTTTGATGGAGGTAAGCAAGGAAAAAAAACAAAAAAAAATCACAAAACTAAGGTGTAACACAATCGTTGTGGCATAAGCCACAGAATAGCGGCATAAGCCACAGAATAGCGGCATAAGCGACTGCTTAAGTGGCGCACGCCACAAGCTCTATGGAGCATGCCACCGGGTTATAATATAGGCAAACATCATCCAAAGTGGCGCATGCCACACGAAGTGCTACATGCCATAGCGGCCCATCGAAAACTAAGCATGCCCAAAACACTCAATCAAGTAAAATTCTACCTATTTTCTAATTTCTAAACTAATGTTCACATGTTTCTAGCTTTAATAATGCAGGAAAAATAAAGAAAAGGTTTCAAAATATCTCCATTGTGCCCTAGCAAAGATGACTAGGCAAATCATGTCGTAAACTGATCATAGTTTCCACATCTAGAATGAACTCCTGTAGCTTCATCCCGTGGCTCACGGGGATAGTCACAGGATCGATCACTGCATCACTAGGAAGCTAATCCATGATGTTTTTAGCGGCCATGTAACAACCATATTCCGTCCTGTAGGACTAGACAGTAATGTCACATTCTGTGCCAAGAACAGAGACTAATTTGCTTATTCATTTAGTATGATTTTAAATTAAGAAAACATTTAATTATAAAAAAGAATATAAGTCATAATATATTAGAAAATTCAGTAATAACATTATCTTTTTTTCTTTTATAATATTGATAACTGTTTAAACACTATAAAAAGATATCTGTATTTCAAATATTAATTCCTTTATAGAACTTTTAATAATAAAAAAATTAAATAATCAAGTTGAATTATAAAATAGTCTATCAATTAAAACTCAAGATAAGTTTAGTATTAAATGTAAATTTCCAGACCACTACTTGCACGCTCAACAAATAATTAAAACTTATACTACATGCCAAATTCTTACTATATACCTAAATGTTTGAAGAACTTCCTCCCCCTCTGATGCTGAATTATTGAATCACCTTAACTTATATTATCTTCAACCTGCGCATGAAGAAACTCATCGCGATGAGTATAAAACTCAACGGTGCTATTTATAATTTAAATCAAACAATAATTTTAGAAACATAAATTTTGAAGAGATTTCCCTTATTATAAACATTTATATACAAACATTAATAATCAATTTTATCATTGTATTAAATGTTTATCTTTAACTGAATATTTAAAACATTTCAAAATCCATTTCTTAAATTAATATAATATAAACCTACTAACTACGAATACCACATATTCCTTAATTTAAAAAACATATAACAACCCGGATCATATAATAGAACTTATTATCTTAATTTTCTTAAAAACAAATTCTTTCATCTGGGCTCAGATACACTTAGGAAAAAATGAAGCAGATATGATTTCATAAACTTATTCATAATGGCCTTAGATCGCCAACCATATCATAAAGGCATTACAGCCTGCTTACACATAATGAGCGCGTCCGCCCAAACATAAGACATCTAGAGCCTAGCATATGATCATAGCTCATAACATATCATAATGGCATCAAGCCGAGCATGCTAATCTTACAGAGTAAATAAGATCATACAACACATTCACACTAAGTATATTACAGCCCAAAAACTCATATTTTTGCTTATTTAGAGTATTTCACATATAACTTGTTCTCTCCTTATTTTTCTTACAGATATCATAAAATATCAATCATAACCACCACTCAAACATTAATTAATAAGTGGCCAATAATCATCTTCATAAAATAGAATTTTAATCAATTCATAGAATCATTTAAAAATCATACCATATCAATTAATATATCATTTCTTTGAAAATCTAAAAAATGATATTGTAATAACTTCAATAATTTCTTTTTAAGAAAAATAACTCACATTGCAAATATACATATATATATATGAACATAATATAATAAATTTTAATTAAATTAAAAATTTAGTATTGCACTAACCTGGCTTATAAGGCTTCATTAGCCTTCCCTTCTTACTTACTAACTCTATTCCACTTTTATAGTTTATCTTAACATATAAACAAATCATACAATTATTTCAGTTCTTTATTTCCACTTTATAGTATTATTAGAATTCTTATTATTCTAATTTATAATTTACATTTACTTAGTATTTTTAATTTGCTCTCTGACTTTTGTTTTTATTACATGTTATAATTAACAATCATGACTATCCATCAATTTAAATCTTTTATGAGCTTATTTATCATTTCAACTCCTTATATCTTTAACACATAATTAAATTTATTTTTCAATTTAATAATTAGATATAATCATTATGTTACCACATTCTATTCATTAAAACTATTTATATATATGTGTGTACATATACTTATTTACTTCACCTTCTAAATTAAATTAGTATTTAGCCTCTTAAATTTTATTTAACATAATATTTATTAAAATCCTGTGATCACTTTATATTCCCTTAATAACTTAAGCTTTATAGTTTATTTGGCTAACTTGATTTATTTATTAAACCATTCTTTAATTATTTTACTAATTAGTATAATAAAGTTTTGAAATCAAATCCTTAAACTTCTTTACTTTGCTTATACTCTAATAATCATTTGAAAATTCTATTTCCAAATATTTCATTTGAACTCAATTTATTACAATCTAATTATGCATTACCTAACTAATTTATTCC
>CANUEX010122069.1:0-11158 GCA_948099535.1 Jatropha multifida
TGTCCATTTTTTGGGGGGCCGGCCACAACCCCCGCGGCTACACAAACCCCTTTTGCCAATATCCGGCAAACTCCCCCCCCCCCCCCCCCCCCCATCACAAGACACCTCTTGTTGCTTTATGAAATGCTTCTCAAGCATCAACGACTCTCATTCTCTCTTATACGGTTCTAACATTGAAGAGTCTGACTTTGTTCATCTTCCATAGTTGAGTTTAAAGCCCGAATTGGCTCTCAAAAGTTGATCCTTTTGACTTTCACTTACACTTTCACCTTCCTTAGGCCAAAGCTACTAGTTAGGTGATTAATTATTAATCAAATCTAGCGATTAATTAATAATTCATCATTTGATAATATTATATAAGACAAATATATGGGTCCTCGTGCCCTACCTTAGCTTATATTCAGAGGAAGACTCGACTTCCTTGGTCGACATCATACCATGGAGCTACGTTCAGGCCGTGTCACAAGGGCATAATTACTAACTCAGACTTTGTCAATTAAGCCCAGTCCATTTGGCATCTTATCAACTATCAAAGCCCAATCTAGCCGGCGCTATGCATATTTAAGCCTGGTCCGTTCGGCAAACTAAGCCTAGTCTAGCGAGCAAAACTTAGAAAAACCAGTTTTCAAAACAAAGCCCGAAATCAACTGGCAAACTAGTAAACCCACTCTAAGAGTGGCACCTTCAAAACCCTACCATCCTAATCGATGGTAGAACTTCATGTGCCCTGATCTTTATACAAATGACGTACGAAGGCATACCTACAAATTCAGTCTAAGTAATGGGCCCCCGATCGAACTGACCGGTCGGCACTTAGGGGAATGTGTTGCATGACCTAGAACACCTCAATAATGAGGCTAGATTCAGGCTCCCCTCTTAAATACACAATTTTATATCTACTTACTTTTAATGTACTATATTCCTGACATTGACATGCATTACGAGTATGCTCATGCATCAATAATCTGTCATTCATGCAAAACAATAATTTTGATTTTCAACTTAAACCCAAACCGTTGATCCACGCAAAGGAATCGAAAGCCTATTCCCCAAACCAAATGATTTGAGGCTAGTGATTTTATCCATTGTGGTACAGATAAAAAGAGTCAATTATGGGGTTTTTTACTTTATATTTTCCTCGAAAACAAAAACAAAAACAAAGTAAGGTGGCGACTCTCACACAACATACAAAGCACTTTAAGCAGCCAACCGGACATCACTTAAGCGCTAAACAGAGCCTTAAAACTGGTAAAATTGATAAATAGATCAACTAATCAGACCACTTAGCCGTATACAGGGCTAAACACCTAATAAAATAAATAGGGAAAGGATCACAATAAGGTTTTGACCAGTCTCGGACATTTTTTAGTTTCTTTTGTGATGAATTGACCAATGGGATCATTCAGTAAGACTTCGCCATTACGAGTCTCACCCACGGCACCCGGAAGGGGCCTCACAAATATATTTAAAGGTGCTAATGTTATGACACATGCTTGAAATGCATGTCCATTTCATATATATTATGAAAGCATATTGCCTAAATGTATGAGGTTGCCTTATTTATTATTATTCACTAAGTTTAGTGAAAATCACCCCCCCTTCCATAAAATTTTCCAGGAAATAGAAGTATTGCTAGTTCTAATGACATTACTTCTTTCTCCGTAGAGATTCAGTAATTATTTCCAGCTTTAAAAATGTTAGTATGAATTATATGTTGAGTTTGAGATATTCCACGTATTTTTATTTGGTTCTGCAATTAGGATGAAAAATTGATATTTATTTTAGAAAATTTGGAGATTATATGATAGAAATGGTTGGACCATATGAAAATGTAATTTTAAGATTACATGCCTAAGCTATGAGATATATATGTGTTAATAAAGCTAGGCCAAGATTGTTAACTAATTGATAATTGAATAATATCATGATAAGGACTTACTATTTTTAGAGTCAAATGAAAACAGAGATAGATTGTTATAGATTAGGCTTACTACGGGCCTCGTGGGACTTAAGCTTACTTAGGTCTTAGTGTTGGTTTGACCCACGATTTGGGTTCGTGACAAAATTGGTATCAGAGCATAAGATTATGTTGTTTAAATAATTGTGGAATTATTCCTGTCACATCTTGAAGTATTTCTTCTTTGTCTCTTAAATCCAGCGAAATTGTCTTTTTAAATTAATATAATAAAAATAAATTGAGCAATAGAATATTATATGGAATATAAACTGTTATGTTTGTTTGATTTTATCCATATTTGGATTTCAGTATGGTGAATACTAGGAGAAAAATACTTGATAGAGTGAAGCAAGATGCTTTAGATGAGGCTTCTTTAGGGCCTCTAGCTCCAGTTAGGCCCCATAGAGGCAAACCTGCTAGAAATGAGGATAATCAGAATATAAACCCTCCAGTAGTGGATACTCTTCTGACTAGAATACAATAAGTGGTAACTGCTATGAATAATATGATGCTACAATAACAATAATTATTACAGGCGCAAGCTCCTCAGGTGCAATAATAGCAATAGATACCTGCCCCTATGTTTGCTCCTATACCTGAACCAGTTGTACCTTCACAACAGCCAGCACCACCTCCACCCCCACCTATTGAGTTGAGAGTGGCAGATAACACTCTTTATAATAGGTTTATTAGATATAAACCACTTAAGTTTTCTGGTGTTGAGGATGCTCATTCATTTGTGGCTAGAATCGAAGAATTTTTTATTGAGTTAGAGATTATATTGTCTTTGCAGGACATAAAATGGAAGGCATAGATAAAATTTGGTTTAGAGATTATATTTAGCCTTCTATAGCTAGCATGACTTGGAAACATTTTTCAACATTGTTTATGAACTAGTATGTTCCTGAGGGAATGAGAAGAGCAAGAATGAAAGAATTTGAGTCATTGGTTTAGCAAAATATGATAGTTGATGAATATGCTACAAGGTTTATAGAGTTGAGCAGATTTACTCTAGGGTTTATAGCAGATGAAGGTATTAAGATATATAGGTTTATTAATGGGTTGAATTAAGTGTATGCCACTTTAGTTCAATAGAGAGATCAGGATTTTAGTGCGATAATTGACTCTGCCAGACAGATGGAGAGTAAGTACATCTTTGATGGAGTAACACTAGGTAAGAGAGGTACAAATCCTGTAGTGTCTTCTGGTAGTTTCAGTGTGCTAGGAGTGAATAGATCTTTTTCTATGGGCTCATAGTCGTTAGGCTCTAGATTTCATAAGAGAAGGAATTTTGTTAAAAGGAAAGATAAAAAGAATTTTGGGCAGAGGAGAGGTACTTTCATAGGTAGTGCTAATAGTGGACCTAGATCAAATCTGAATGGCAGTAGATTTAGTGGAGCAGCCTGTAATAGGTGTGGAAAGTTTTACCGTGGAGCTTATGACCTAAATACTAATACTTATTTTAGATCTCATCAAGCAAGCGATTATGCTAGGGATTCCCTATTTTTCCTATGAAACCAATACCATCTCAATCTTCTATGGGCAGTGTATCTAGACCACCTACTGTTGCACCACTCCCATCTAATTCTAGATTCTTAAGCTAGCAGGGCCATGGTTTTATTGGCAGAGGTAGAGGACAACATACTCGACAGACTTCGCAGTAATCTGTACTGAGATAGCCATGATTTTTCCATTTGACTTAGGGGGATGCTCAGGCATCCAATGCTATAGTAGTAGGTATTATTACTATCTATTCTTTTGAAGAACAAGTTTTGTTTGATCCTGGTGCTACGCATTCATTTATTTCTCCTTAATTTGCTACCAAGTTAGAAAGAATGCTTGAACGGTTAGATTTTTCGTTAGTGATATCTACACCTCTAAGTGAACTTGTTTTCGCTGATGTTGTTATATCGGATTATTCTATCATTATTGAGCATAGCAATTTGCCTGCGGATTTAATTATTCTAGATGTGATAGACTTCGATGTTATTTTGGGTATGTATTGGTTAGCAAAGCATGATGCAGTTGTTCAATGTAAAAGTAAAGAGGTTACTTTTAACTTACCGACCGGAGTGAAAATCACTTATAAGGCAGATAAAAGTATGGCTCCTTAAAACATAATTTCTGCTATCAACTCTAGGAAGATGTTAATGAAAGGTTGTCGAGGGTACATAGCACTAGTAAAGGATACGATGATTACAAAAACCTACAAGATGGAAGATGCGCCCATAGTGAACTAGTTTCTAAATGAATTTTCAGAAGAATTACCTAGTCTACATCTAGATCAAGAAATAGAGTTCTGCATCGATCAATTCCTAGCACGACACCCATATCCATGCCACCATACCAAATGGCACTAGCAGAATTAAAAGAGCTTAAAGAACAATGGCAAGAGTTGTTAGACAAAGGCTTCATGCAACCAAGTACCTCACTTTAAGGTGCTCCAATTCTTTTTATGAAAAAGAAAGATGGTTCTCTTCATCTTTGTATCAATTACAAGCAACTGAACAAAGTGACAATAAAGAATAAATACCCACTTCCCAGAATAGATGATTTGTTTGATTAGCTTCAGGGAACTATCTATTTTTCAAAGATTGACCTGAGGTCTGGTTATCATCAGTTGAAGATCAGAGAGCAATACATTCCTAAAACAACATTTAGAATCAAATATGGCCACTATGAATTTCTGGTTATGTCGTTCAGACTAACCAATGCTCCAGCGTCTTTCATGGATTTGATGAACCACATGTTCAAGCCATACTTGGATCAATTTGTGATTGTGTTCATTGATGATATTTTGATTTATTCCAAAACTACAACAAAACATGTGCATCATCTGAGGATCATGTTATAGACTTTTTGAGAACATCAATTATATGCTAAATTCTCCAAATGTGAATTCTGGATAGAAAGTATGAATTTCTTAGGTCATGTGGCATCTGAGGATGGTATTATGGTTGATCCTAAGAAAGTCGAAGTAGTCATTAACTGGCCTAGACCAACTACTGTTATAAAGATTTGAAGTTTTCTCAGTTTGGCTGGTTATTATCGCCGTTTTGTGCAAGACTTCTCTAGAATTGCAGCTCCATTAACAAGGCTGACTCAGAAGAATGCCAAGTTTATATGGAGTGATTCATATGAAGTAAGCTTTCAAAAGCTTAAAGAATGTCTGACTACTACACTAGTGTTAGCTTTACCATCAGGCAACGAGGGATACATAGTGTTTTGTGATGCCTCCATAGTAGGATTAGGTTGTGTTTTGATGCAACATGGTCAAGTTATTACATACGCTTCTAGACAGTTGAAGAACCATAATAGAACTATCCTACTTAAGATCTAGAAATGGTCGCCATTATTTTTGCACTAAAGATTTGGAGACACTATCTTTATGGTGTTTCATGTGAAATCTTTACTAATCATAAGAGCTTGAAATATATCTTTGATCAAAGAGATTTGAATTTGAGGCAAAGACATTAGATGAAATTCCTTAAGGATTATGATTGTACTATTCAGTATCATGCAGGAAAAGCTAATGCTGTAGCTGTAGCTGATGCTTTGAGTCAAAAATCTCTAAGGAATTTATCCTATATCTCAGTAGAAAGGAGACCATTAGTTTGGGATGTTCACAGAATGCTCAACAAAAATCTTGAATTAGAGATTCCTACTTCAGAAACTCTATTAGCTCATTTCAGAGCAAGGTCGATGTTGTTTCAGAGGCTTAAAGTTGCACAGAGTATAGATTAACAATTATAGGGGATTATGCAAGAAGTAGCTACAGGTGAATTTGGAAATTTTATGATAGACAGCAAAGGACTACTCAAAAATTATACACAGATATGTGTACCTGATGTCAATGACCTTGGAAAGGAGATTTTGGATGAAGTTCATTATCTCGCTTATAGTGTACATCCTGGTGTTTCTAAAATTTACCGAAATTTGACGGATAACTATTGGTGGGCAGGAATGAAGAATGATGTGGCTAAATTTGTATTAAGATGTCTTACGTGTCAATGAGTAAAGGCAGGACGTCAAAGACCTACAGGACTACTACAACAATTACCGATACAAGAATGGAAATGGGAGAGAATCACTATGGATTTTGTGGTAGGTTTACCAAAGACAGTGGGAGGTTACGATTCAGTTTGGATAATAGTGGATCGTCTTACCAAGGTAGCTCACTTCATTCCAGTGAGATCTACGTATAATGCAGACAGATTGGCAAAGATTTACATCAAAGAGATAGCACGACTACACGGTTTTTCAGTTTCTATTGTTTCTAATAGAGGAACACAGTTCACTTCTTGATTTTGGCAATCATTATAGAAAGCTCTAAGAATGAGACTTGACTTCAGCATAGCTTTTCATCCACAAACTAATGGACAGTTTGAGAGAATGATTCAGTCGTTACAAGACATCCTTCCAATGTGCACACTAGATTTTGGAGGACATTGGGATTCACAAATACTATTAGCGAAATTTGCTTACAACAACAGTTATCAAGTCAGCATAGGTATGGCACTATACAAAGCTCTATATGGAAAGAAATGCATATCACCTATATGTTGGGAGAAAGTAGGAGATAAGCAATTAGTGGGACCTATATTGATTCAAGTTACATCTAAAAGGTGCCTGTCATTCAAGATCAAATCAAGACTGCTTTCAATAGGCAAAAGAGTTATGGTGATTTTAAGCATAAATATGTTATATTTCAAGAAGGAGATTTAGTTTTTCTGAAAGTATCTCCTATGAAGGGAATTCTACGATTTGGCAAGAAGGGAAAGTTGACTCCAAGATATATTGGACCTTATCCAATTATTTCTAGAATTGGAGAAGTAGCTTATTAGCTAGATCTGCCAAATGAATTTTCTCACATCCATCCATTTTTTCATATGTCCATGCTTTGAAAGTATGTACCTGATCCATTACATGTGTTGGAACCTTTAGAGATTCAAGTAAATGAAGACTTGACATATGAAGAGGTATTTGTCAGAATCCTCGACTTTCAGATCTGTAAGCTACGATCTAAAGAAATTCTTATGGTTAAGGTTTCATGGAGAAACCATTTTTTCAAAGAGTGCACGTGGGAAGTGACGGCGGAGATGCAAGAGAGATACCCCTATCGTTTTCATTTTGAGTGAGAAATTTCATCTTGTTGATAATTGAACTTGACTCATTTTGTACTATCTTTGCTTGTTATATTGTCCTATCTTGTTGCTTCTAAAATTCGAGGATGAATTTTTATAAGGAGGGGAGAATTGTAATACCCCAAAATTTTTATTTCAAAATATTTCCATTTAAATTTAATCATAAACTATGGTTATTATTGAAGAATGGATTTTATTAATATGGTTAAATATATTATATTAGAATATTGTCAATGGTGGTATTTTGAGATTTTGATTAATTATGGATTAGTTCTTGTCAGGGGTTAACATATGTTGCTAATAGAAATTCTAATATTTAAGGATTTTAATTAGTTAGAATTGTTATTAACGGTAATTAGTGGATTTAAATATATATATATATATATATTGGTATATTCTTCAGAAATAAAATTAATTATTGAAAGGTTAGGAATTATTGTTAAATAAGATTATTGAATATTATTTAGTTTTATAAATGTTAGAATTAATGAATTTGGGTTAATTATGGTTCTTTTGTAGTTGAATGGATTAATAAGGATTTGAATATTTCAATATAATTGAGGTTATTAAATAAATTCAAGGAGTTTAATGGTAATTATTATAAGGGAATATAAAATAAATTTTGATGGAATTGATTAAATATATGTGGTGAATTAAATAGTGAAATTATTGGTATATTTTGATTTGAATTAAAAGATTGAAATTGGACAATAAATAAAAATGGTTGATGTTATTAAGAAATTATTATTGTTGTTGGTGTTAATCTATAAGTAGGAGTATGAATATATTTTTGAGGATATTAGAATTAAGGAATTAAGTTATTAAAAAGAATATATTTTTGGAGTTATTAAGAATCAAATAAGGTAAAATAAATTAAATGATATTTGGAGATTGGACACAAATTAAGCAAATGAATTATTTGGTGATAAATAGTAATTATTTTAAAATTAAGATTATATTATGAAAATTATATCGGTAGTGAGTTATATTATATGGTGAATTGATAGAAATGTAAATTTAAAGATAATATAAAATATTATTGAATTAAAGGTTTACTATAAATTATTATTTTAATAGCTGAATATTTCGATAATTAGTTATCAATGAACAAACTGTGTATGTAATAATTGTTTAATATACTGCGTTATTATTTTAGAAAGTTGAGTTATATTGAAAATAAAAGGACTGTTATATTTTTGTGATAATGTTTAATTATAATAGGAGTTGGAATTTAAACAGAAAGACAAAAATAAGTAGATAGGTCTATTAAATTAATTTTTTAACTTTTTAATTAAGGGAAATCATTTTTTGATATTATTTTTTCTTATTATATATGTCTTCCTAGATTAACCGAGTTTCTATAATGTTCCTCCAAATCAGAACCCAAAATAGAATTGGAATATTTTGCTATCACTGTGAATAATAATAAATTGTGCACATCATCATTTGCATATACGCATTTCATACACATCATATTCCCTATATTATCTAAAAATAATCAGTATTCATTTCCTTTTTCCACTGTTATTATATTATTGATATCATTCATTTTATAAGTATATTATTGATATCGTTCATTTTATGATAATATATATCAGAGTCACAAGAGATAAGCTCGACCTTATGTTGTTCGTCCTGTTCTTTCATAAACTTAGCAACATCCCTCAAAGTGGCCTCCATTTTGTTATACTTCACCTCCAGCACGGTATTGCCAGACTTAAGCCTTTATAATCATTCGAACTAAAGGGTATTAGCATTGATGGCTTGAAGGAGGCACTGATTTAGGGACTCAATAGTCGCTCAGTCATCATAGTGCTAAAGAAAAGCCTATCTGCTGCAAAAAGACAGGCCCGAGCTAACTCTCGACTTGGGCCATCCTCCCTAATAGTGCAGTTTGATCCATACCTATTGATAAAATAGGATTGGAGATCTGTAGCTTTGGGTCACTGAGCTGGTAAAGGACCAGATGAAGGAATCGAAGGGCGAGCAGAAGCTGAAGTAGAGACTCTTCTCTCGCCCCTCTTTTTTGGTGGTTCAACTAAAGGAGAAGAAGCAGGCGGATTATCTATAGGTATAGTTGCCGGCTCAGCTGAGGCCCGTTCAATAACTGGTTTGAAAGGAGGAGGCACCTCCTCAAGAACATCGGATGAGGCTCGCCGCCTCATAGCCTCAGCGATCTTAGACATCTTTGAAGCTCTCACCTTTGGAGGAGCCATGCCTAAACAAAATAGAAAACAAAATTAAACTAAGTTAGTTAGTTTAATCCTAAGTATGAACTCTTAAGGAGCGAAAAATACCATGATCAGAGGGATTCGGCCGAGCAGGCCCACTAGGCGAGCAAAGGGGATAACTATTAGCTATCACCTTCCTCAAGTTAATAGATCCGAGCCCCCTAGCCTTTAGGTTTTTAGCAACACTTCAATCATAGGTGGTAGGGGGAGGAAGTAGAGAACGTTGAGGAGCGGCAGACCAGCTGTTTGGAATACCGAACCCACCATTGAACCTTACTAGGAAAAATTTCGATTTCCAATTCTTCAGGGAAGATATCTTTGATTTCTTGGCAAAGATATTACGATTTGCCTTTGCTTGAAGAAAACAATGATCCTCTGAAGGGCGATGAGAAATGCGGTACAGCTCCCGAATAGCACTAGCACTTAAATCATGCCCGTCTTCTTTAGCTAAAGTGATAACAGCACAGAGGAATCCCAAACCATTCGGATGAAGTTGACTTATGGTTATCTGGTAGTCATTGAAAAAAGCTATTAAAGGCTTAGATAAAGGCAGGTGAATTCTCGAGCGAAAATCCTCCTCATAGAACATAATAAAGTTGCTATCCACAGGAGAATTAATCTGCATATCTTCCAAATGACAAATAAGCTTATACTTGAAAAGGATGTTGTATGAGTAATAAATGTCAAGTAGCTCACCCTCATCTATATTCGAAGGTATATCCGCAACCCTAATATTTTCTTTCCTCCCCCTAACTTCCTCTTAACCTGTAACACCCTTCACCTAATCTCGGAGAACCAGACGACGGATGCCACATTCAGCGCCGAAGCACCGTCTTCTATCACTTACTAACTCTAGATCACATATTAGAAGTGGTTAGATTTTCATAAGGAGGCAAGTAATTAAAGATTTTTTTAAAAAATAACATTTAAGGAAATTCCTACAAAAATTTCACAAGAGCTCCCTCTAAAAATGAACTTGCCACACAAAGAAAATATGCACACTTCCAATATAATTTTTCCAAACCCCAAAACTCCAATTCAATACAATATGTCACAAGCACTTCAAAATATTCATCCATTTTACCTAGGTTCTCTCATCAATATTATAACCCATTCATTTCAAGAAAATATATATCATAATTCATACACCATACGTATAATCAAATAATAGTACTTAAAATATCCACCAATCACATTAATTATAATCTCAATAATTACAACTCCAATATTGTTTACAATAAGTCTATACATGGCATAATTCACATTAATATACATGTCCTACCCAAAAGCTATACTTCTACTCTAATGCTGCCCAATCAGTCTTTGAGTAGGCCCCACAACACACAACTTGCACATGATAAAAATCAATGCGCTGAATGGAAGACTCAGTGGTGCTAAAATATTATAAATTAAAATAACCAAGATATGCCAAGTAATAAATCTCAAATCAAATTATTTTAAACACTGAAGGAACACTAGTTAAATCTGAATATTTTGAAAAATCATAAAGAAATTCACACCTTAAAAATCTATACCAAACTCAATATAAATAAGAAAATATCATAAATACCAATATGTTTCTAGTTTCTTTATAACGAAATAAAATTCCTTTTTTTTTATGAAGGCTTGTACCAATACCGAATGAATGTAGGCAACTCCGATTATGGCTTGTGAAAGCGCCACCATGGCCTATGAAAGCACCACCCACCAATCACACAATCGTGGCCTATGAAAGCACCACCGTGGCCTGTGCAAGCACTACCATAAATAATAAGCGCGTCCGCCTATTTATAAGGGTTGATAACGCTAGCATATGATCATATCTC
>CANUEX010122138.1:0-28826 GCA_948099535.1 Jatropha multifida
AATAGCTGCTCTTACAACACACAAGAAGGCCAGGACCATGAGCAGAGGCATGACGGAAGTCGACCGCTGTGGTCCTCGTCGGTTCGCGGCCAGAGAACGGAAGGAAAGAAGGAGAAGGGGGCGTTGATCGGGAGAGAGAAACGGAGGAAGAGAGAAATTTTTTTTTAATTTATTAATTTATTTAATTATTATTTAATTATTATTTATTTTAATTAAATGGTTTCAATTCGATTTGAACCGATTTGGTCTAACCCAATGATTTTGCCTAATTCCGTTTGATTTAAGGATTTTTCGACTGAGTTAGACTATTTAAATTCGGTTTTCGATTCGGTTCGCGGCATAAAATATTATTTTTTCCCAATTCTCATTGGTGAAAATTTACAATTAAATTTTAAATAAAAATTCTTTTAAAAATAAATTAATGGGTTATTTCAATTTATATTGACTAAACTGCCCCTTCATCTCAAATATTATTGACTAAACTGTTCCTATTTAATTTTTTCAATATTTTTTTAAAAATATTGTTAACATATAATAATAAATTATTAAATAAAATCCTAATATATATATCTAAACAGGAAATAAATCAGGATTCTAATTTCTTATATAATACGGACTGTTCGGACTCCTATATATACACCCCTTAAATTTATCCCAAAATCGGGTTAATCATAATCAATCTCTCCTGAAATTCTGAAAGTTTAACAAGTATGAAATTGCTATTGTATATGACTAATCCAAATGAATTTTTAATTTTGAATATATTTTAATTTATTAATAAAAATAAAATTTAAACATTCTGAAAGTTTAACAAGTATTAAATTGCTATTGTATATGACTAATCCAAATGAATTTTTAATTTTGAATATATTTTAATTTATTAATAAAAATAAAATTTAAACATTTGTAAAGACATGAAATTTAAAATTTGTATACGAGTGATTTATTTATATTACTATTTTTGTTAAATTATTATGTTAATGTTATTTTTGAAAATAAGGACAACTGAATTTTCATCTAAAAATTGCTCCAAATATAATTTTATGTAATTTAATTAAATTTTTTATTTTAAATTATAGCATATCAAATATGATAAATTTATTTATAAATAAATTTTATTTAAAATTTATATATAAATAAATTCTATAATCATAACTTATTTATTTCAAATGGTAGCTAAGTGTGTCATGAGATTTTTCAGGAAGAATACGACCGTAAATTTATGTTCTTCGCTAATAAAAAAATTTTGGAGCAAGGCTGCAAGGGCTCCCTTCGCCTGCTACTGCATGTCATGTCATGTACATACATGCTTGCATGTATGCATGTAAACATGGCAATGAGGGAGAGATGACGTGGGCCTCTAAGGTGAGAGGAAAATATCATTGCCACGTCTGCCGGTAATCTAAGAGCGAGAGACCTACTAAAGATCTCTCTCTTTCGCTGCCAAAAACTTACAACCTCTTCACAATTTCTAAGCTAAGAACAAAAGAAACTGGAAAAAAAAAACGACAAATTTCCAAGAAATTAGAAAAAAAAATCTCATTTTTACAGCCCCCTCTGTCTGTACATGAAAAAACCATAGAGGAAAATATCTAAAACCAACCAGCAAAATCAAAAGCTTGTTCAGATACCTGTAAGAACAGGTACTACTTTATTTTCAAGATTTTATTTTTATTTTCAGTAATTATTGGTTTCATCTCCGTTCTTTGCGTATATACATAGATTTGGACATATGTGTTTGTGTCTATAATTTAAAACAAGAACAATAGGCTTCTCTCGGTTCTTGGATTTAAGTTCAATTTGATTGCTATTTTTTTTATATTTATTTTTTTTTGTTTTATCTGTAATTCTTTATTTTCAAGATTTTCCCTTCATTTATTAGTCGAAAATGATTTACCTGAAAGTCATTCATATATGTGTTCTCTGTTTTTTTTTTGTTTGTATCATGGTTAGTTGATTACTTGTGGGTTTTCACTTTCCAATTTATTTTCATTTTATATTAAATTTTGAGTCTTTATTGTGTCTCTGCTTTGATTTACTCTAGTTTTCTTTCATATCTGATTGTAGTCTGTAATTTCTTTTTTCAACTCTGTTTCTGCAGAGCTGTTGATTCCAATTGTAATTTGCATTGCAAAAATCAGGTTTTGGACGTTTACCACTGTAAAAGAGCATAAGCTTCAAAATTTTGAGGATAAAATAGTGCGAAAAATGGTTTTCATTGAGAGAGGTGAATGAATTGTTCTCGAATCATTTCAGCTACAGATTGAAGCTCAATTCTTAGTTTTTTGAACTGAGAATTCTGGGGGCTCAGGAAGTTATTCAGTCGGTATGCTGAACTACGAAATATTGATTCTTGATTGGTAGCTGTTGGAGGGGAAAGTTGTGGTTTTCTCTTGTTGGTTTTGTTATTTATTGGCTAAAGAAAAAGGTTTTTTTTTTTTTTTTTTTTTTTTTTTTTTTTTTTTTGTGTGGAAGAAATAAGATATTTTTATGGCAAGCTCTTCCGAGAGATGGATTGATGGTCTTCAGTTCTCATCATTGTTCTGGCCAGCTCCTCAAGATGTCCAGCAACGAAAGGTTAGATAAATAAATTGTATTATTCTCATTAGTCTGATATCAACTGCATGTTTTTCTTCCTCTTTTTATTCTCTAAAATTATTACCATGTTTCATGTTTTCAGAAGTTTTTTGGTGATAACTTATCAAATAGTGTTTTAGTGGATTGTGGGAAAATTCAGACGAGTTTTCATGTGCCACTGGAAAGATCTACCATGTACCATCTAGGATTTAGTTGCCAGTGATTCTTGGGCTACCATTTTCCTAATAAATATTTGTCATTCCACTTATTATTGATCTTTTTAGTACAGTTTCAATTAATTATATTTTTTTTTCTTTAGAGTTTCCAACCAATATGTCTTGCCATGACATTGCCATCGTACACTTTTGTTTTGGCATCAGTGCTCTTGGTGTGGGACATCTTGTAGGTTAGCGTATTTGGGCGTTAAGCTTCTTGTCTTGTCTGCATCAGTAATATGGTATCAACACCAACTTTTGTTGTAGGTTAGGTGACCTAATGAGAAACTGTTTCTTGATAAATGTTGTGCTATAGATGTAGTTATTCCCATCATTTTTTCTCGATTTTTTTCCCCTTGAGATTGTGATGTTTTGGTGTCCCTAGAAATTGGATTTCATTTGCAAATTTGGAAGAATTATTGAAGAAAAGTTTAGAGGATCTAGGAAGGGTATGGAAAAACAAAGGTTATGATATTTTGCTATGCTGATCATAGCAATATGCTTATTTGGTTGAAAAGGAAATATTAGAATTTTGCAGGATCAACTTTTGCTTATGCGGTTGGAATAAATATAATCCCCCCAGCTCCAAATTATGATCTGCCAGAGGAATTGTGACTTAGGAGTGAGTTGCATTTTGAGGATAATGAGGGATGGTAATGGAAGTTAGAATGCACAAGGCTCATGAGGCCAGCATGTCAGTGCTTAATAGTTCTGTTTTTACTACTAGAGCGTGAGATGTTATTACTGACAAGTTGGTTCATGCAGGATGTTCTGCCAAAACAGTTGTTTTAGTCCGAGTGTAATTTTTCAAGTGCTAAAATCATAGCATCCCTTTAAGGAACCTCTCTTATGATTAGCATGGTGCGTTTGGAAGGAATAATGTAACAGGGTATTTTGGATTGAAAGCATTGCTGCATTTATATCAACATGGAGTGGTTATATTAATTTTGTATCTTTTTCATTCAATTTTCTCTTTGATCTTTAGGAGCCTTATCTCTGAGATAATTTAAGGTCTTGTTAACTATATGTTCGTATACGCAGACTATGGCCTTCTGCTTACCAGTCTGCAATTTGGTTTTTCAATGCATTTCAAATAAAAGGAAATAAACCAGGTTTGGTTATGGAAATTATCTCTGATCCATATGCAATCTAGAGACACGGGGTATTCTCATAATTTCAGAGACAATTGTAATTCATCCTTAATAAAGATGATGTTAGGTTGTTCATACATGAGGATTGCTGGCATCTTAATTGTTTCTAACGATAACTGAAGCCCTGATGTCTTCTTTTTTTGTTCAAATTCTCATATATAGTCATTAAATGCTAGATCATAATTTAAAGAAAGCAGATGTTACGTTTTAGGGGAATATCGGTTCAATTAAACTTCAGTTCAACCATTTTTATCAAAAACGGATTGGATTTTGAGCAGTTGTATGTAGATTATATGAAAAATTTAAGTGTTGTATAAATGCTGATAATTGAATCTGATTTTGATCTTGAGATGAATCTGTTTCAGTAGCATCTCTTCTTTCAGAATTCTAATGGCTCATGCAACTGATTCTCCATTTTAGATTAATTCCTTGAAATGTGCTTGACTTGGAAATCTTATCCATTTCTAATATTTTATAAGAATTCTATGTACTGAAGTGGAGTTCTGAAATACATTTTGCGTTTTCCCTCCTCCCCTCCTCCGCAGGCACAGATTACTGCCTATGTTGATTACTTTGGGCAGTTCACATCAGAACAATTTCCTGATGATATTGCTGAGGTATGCTTTATCGCTTTGATTCTGTTTCTTATTTATATTTTATGAAAATTGACAACATGCTAAACTTCTTTGAAAATTTAAAAGTTACTAGTGTCTGGAACATATATTGTTTACTGATGTGCATATTGTTTTGACAGCTGATTCGTAATCGTTATCCATCAAAGGAAAAACGCCTCTTTGATGATGTCCTGGGTATTGGTTCTGTATACTTGTTAATGTATAAAACAATATATTACACCTATCAATACAAAACATTCTCTTGGCTTTTTGATAACTATTTCACATATTGATGTCAATTTCAGCTACTTTTGTCCTCCATCATCCGGAACATGGGCATGCTGTTGTTCTTCCAATTATTTCATGTCTAATTGATAGTACACTGGTGTATGATAGGAGTAGTCCTCCATTTGCTTCTTTCATTTCATTGGTCTGCCCAAGCAGTGAGGTACATGATCTGAACCTTCAAAAACTCTTCCTTCTTTCTTCCTCTCGTCTCTTGTTCAATGATATGACTTCCTTTTTTAGTGAACTGTAGTTTCTAGTTCACCTTCTAATTTTCACTAGTTTTATCTTCTCATTAGGTCTTACATTTTTTTGAACTACATTAAATGTGTTATTTGTTCATTATGGCATTGAATTGCTTGAGAAATCGAAAGGAGACTTTGAAGTACTAATGTATATTTGCTTTTTTCCAGAACGAATATTCTGAACAATGGGCTCTGGCATGTGGAGAGATTCTACGAATTTTGACTCATTACAATCGTCCAGTATATAAGGTGGAACAACAGAATAGTGAAACAGAAAGAAAAACTGATGGAAGCTATGCTACAAGTAGTGGCCCGGTTGATGGGGAAGCTTGTCACACACCTTCAGCACAACAGGAGAGGAAACCTTTAAGGCCTTTGTCCCCCTGGATTACTGATATATTACTTGCTGCACCTCTGGGTATTAGAAGTGATTACTTCCGTTGGTGAGTGTGTTATTTCATTCCGTGTGGGAAGTAATATAAATTAAATTGCAGACAGTAATTCATGCATCATGCATGCATGGCCACCCACATGGTACTAAATCTAATTCTAAGCAAAAAATTGAACCAAAGAAAAGGTTTTTTAGACACAGTGATGCATTTTATCCCTTGACGAATTTTTCGGTTGACCCTTGATAGAAGGTTTAGTTTGGAATCCTTAAAAATCTAGATTGGTAGAGTTAGAGAGGCCTTTGAGGATGATGAGATGAAGAAGACTGCTTTCAGATGGAATGGGTGAAAAAGCATATGGTTTGTGGTTTCTCTATGGCATTTCAGTAAGAGTGCTAGAACATTTGAAAGGATGGCATAAATTATGATTGAGGTTGTCAAAATAGTTTTTTTAATTAGAATCCGTAGTCAATCCACAAAACCGAATCATAAAATCAAAACTAATTACACATGTGACATATATGATTTGTCCTGTGGATGAATTGTAAAATCACAGGAATTTGTAAACCACCAAATATTTTAATTAAGAATGTCTTAAAAAGAATCATCTGATTAATTTATTGAAATTATTAATTTAATCTATTAATCCTAATTAGTTTGGGTTAAGGCTTAATTGTTTTTGTTGTTGTGATATTAATCAAGTCAAAATTGTAAAAAATTAATATCTGATAAAATATTAATTTATTGAATATTAATGATAACAATAAATTAATAATAAGAATTACAATAGAAAGGTACTATAGTTGGATTGACTTTGGATTGCTCTCAAGCAAATTGGTAATAAGGGTACAAATACTTCTAATTTGCTAAAGACATAAAACCAAAGTGATAAGTAGGCCCTACTGAATCATTATGATATGACTCACCCTATCTCTCTAATCTATCTAATTCATAAAACTCTCTTCCTCCTAGAGGCACTATTCTTCTTAATCATAAACTCTCCCTCCCCCCAAAAAAAGTTTTGTAACTTTTGAACTCCCTCTTTCATGAACTCTAGCTGAGTCTCTCCCTTCTTAGCTTTTGAAAAAGCTAAGGTTTATCACTCCAAATCCAAAAGTTCAAACTCAAAAGCTTGTATATCTTCTCTTTTGAATCTCCATCTTCGTTTCTTCCCTCCCAATTTTGATCTTGTCTCATTAGCTACTCGATGCATTAATTCTTTCATTGGAGACTAGTTGTTTTAGAGCCCAAAATACCACTACTCTAAGCTTTCCTTTTTAATCTTTCACGTGTCCTCTTATTGCACATTGCTTCTATTTTCCAGTTCTTTGTCCATGATGACATTCCTCGAAAACTTCCACTTTTTAAGAAATATTAGTTATAAGCAGAGAATATAAATGTTTTTGATGTTCTTTTATGTTATTGACATAGATAAAATGATCTGAGTTTTGGATTTTTGAAATTTTGTACTAATCCTTTTATTTCCCACTCTTGTGGCCATTCTTTTCCTTTAGCTTAAAAAGTTTGGAAGATGAAGAGCCACTCTATTTAAGTTCTCCATAAAGTGAATGCTAATGGCATGTTGTAGAAAATGAGGCCTATTCATTTTACCTATTGATTGTTGTGTGTTGAGAGTGATAGAATTGGAAAGAATTTTTTCTATCACATATTTCTTCTTTACAACGGTAAAGCTTTATATACATATGTTAATCCTAGAATAGGAAACTATCATTGAGAAAGAAAGCAAGAATCATGCGCTAATGCAGGAAAACACTAATATGAAATACAACAATTGCTCTAGTAGCCTTTTTAGGTGAGCAATTTACTTTTCATCATCTCTAGTTATAATTATATCATCAACATAGATAATTAGTAGGATACGATTACAATGTCTAATTAACAAAATATGATCAAAATTGCGTTGGGAGCATCCAAAGGAAATCACAACCTTATTGAATCCATCAAATCAAGTTCTAGGTGATTGTTCAACCCATATAGTGCCTTCTTGAATCTGCAAACCCTTCTTTTAGTCTTCTCATTGTCAAAACCTATAGGAATTTCCACATACACTTCTTCGTCTAAGTCTCCATGTAAAAAGCATTTTTGACAGACTTTGATCCAAGTTGGCTGCACTTAGCAACAAAATTCTTGTAGTATTCATGTTTGCAGTTGGAGCAAAAATCTCTTGATAGTTCACTCCATAGGTTTGAGTGAATCCTTTTGCTATTAACCTAGCTTTGTATCTTTCAATTGATCCATTTGCCTTTTGTTTTATAGTGGACACCCGTTTGCGTCGTGCTTGTTTCTTTTCTAATGGAGTAACAAGTTACCAAGTTTCATTTTTTTTTTTTCAATGCTTTCATCTCCTCCACCATTGCGTATTTCCATTTTGGATCTTGATATACTTTTTGCCAATTCTATGGAAGTGTGACAAAAGAAACAACAATGGAAAGGCTTCATAGGAAGGAGAAAAAGGAATCGTAAGAAACAAATCGAGATATAGAGTGTTTGGTACAAGTTCCAACTCATTTCTAGAGCAATAGGAATATCAATATCATTAGCTATAGAATTAGAGTTATAACATCTAGAATTAGAATTAAAACTAGGAGTTATAAAGGACCCACGATGTGATTTTTTAGGAACTGATTATAGAGGTGACGTTTGATTTGTATATCATGTTCAATGGCATTAATCTTCTCCCTTCGATTGTATCTTTTTAGATCTAGTCTATCCAATCTACTTTGTCTAGGTTCTCGCTCATTACTTGGTTTGTGCTTAGTATTACTAGTTGTGGTTTGATTCAGAAACTCTTTAGGAACAACATATGCAACTTCATCTCTATTCTCCCCCTGAAGAAAAGCTTGTGGAACAACATAAGTCAAGACTGATTAATATAAATGGAAGCATTATAAAGAAAATCTTTTTGGGTGAAAAATTAACTAGTTGTAAGTTAGAATCTAATGAAATTAGTTTCATTCTTTTTTTTGTTTGTTAATTGGTTTAGTTATGTAGAAGTAGTCAACAATCATGGTTGGCCAGAAATTCTCTCTCTCTCTCTTTCTCTCTGTTTTTTTTTCTCTTTTCCTTTTCCCTTGTGACTTATATTAAGTAATAGAATTTGCATTCACTTGCTTTGGTACCTTCATTGTATAAAATTTCATTCGAAGAGTTGATTCTTGTAGCAAGTTAGCAACTTGTGTTAAACATACACATTTTCATCTTTAATGTATTCTTGTGCCAATTTCTTGTGCTGAATATGCTCTTAATCATAAACCTCAACATACTTTCAGGTGCAGTGGTGTCATGGGTAAATATGCAGCTGGAGAGCTCAAGCCACCAACGACTGGTTTGTTTAACCTCCCTTTTGAAATATGGAATTTGATTTGTTGTCCTGTTAATATCTAGTTTTACTGCTTATATATATATATACACATGCACAGAGAGAGAGAGAGAGAGATACATGTGTCTAGGGGGGTGGGAGGTGGGGCGCGTGTATGTATATACATGCATATATTTGATATTGGACCATGCTTGGGTCACCCTGTATGGTCAAGTTTCCAACAACTATTACTGAAAAGAGTTGGGCTTTCATGGGAAACATTTAACAAAACTATTACATTAGTTTGCTTATGCTTTTTGTGCAAGTTGCAAGTGTTGTACAAGCAGCGGGGCTAATGTAATATCTTAAGGTTATATATATATATATGATTTTCTTAAATGTCAATCAACATTAAGTTAGTAGGAATAGATGGTTTCTAAACAATGTCTGAAGATTGATATTGATGATGAATTTTCCATTCATTTGAAGTTTGAATCACTGAAAAGTGAGCTGTATGAAAATTGCAGGAGGATCTGTTTTTCCAATTGTCAGATGTAATGAAGATCATCAATAAGAGTTCTCTAAACATCACATAATATTCTTAGGAATAGATGGTTTCTAAACAATGTCTGAAGATTGATACTGATGATGAATTTTCCATTCATTGGAAGTTTGAATCAGTGAAAAGTGAGTTGTATGAAAAAAGCAGGAGGATCTGTTTTTCCAATTGTCAGATGTAATGAAGCTGGTATAACACATCATTTGTTTGACATGTAAGTTGATCTTTAACAGCATAGGTTAGAGAGCACTTGGGACGTATCCTTGGTGAATTTTTCACCTCTAAAATATTCTTTTAGATGGGACTCTGGTTACTCTTGAGATTATTGACATAACATCAATGTCATCCAGCCTTGTAGAGCAGACATGTTTGACCACAAATTAAGAGTATATCTCCTGGTAGTTTGAGAGCTTGTAGGTGAGGTCTTAAAAGTAGGTTTGCATGCATTCCAGGGTCTAGGAATTTGTTTATTTCCAATTAAGTGACATATTCTTTCCATCTGATATTTTCTGCAACGCCACCCTTGTTACAAGTTCTTAAACGGTTCCCGGTTTGAAAATTGATTTTTCTATGAGTGACCTATCTTTTATTATTTTTATTATTATTATTTTTTTTTGAGCACTAGGGAGGAGGATTCGAACCTAGATTTATTGTCAGGTTGTCATGCAATCACCACTAGGATATGCCTTGGTTTGCACCTATCTTTTATTTTTTTTGATATTCAGATCTTGTCTGGTTCTGCTTCTATTTTAGCCTTCAAACTTTTCTAGGTTCCGTTAGGTTGTACTCTTAACTTTTATTTTTCTTGGTTAAGGATTCTTGTTGAAGTGACTCAGAGAACATAGACAATTAGGAGGGATTTTCTTTAACTGTGAAATCACAAAGGTGCATAATGTATTATAAAAATCTGGTTTTGTTCAGAATAACTTTCCTTCAAATCATTAAATTGAGTTGTAGGGGAAGTGTTGAGTGAATTAAGTTTGCAATATTAGGCTCTTTCATTAAATCTTACACAATTTGCACTTTTTTGTCTCACTTAAATGAACGGTAATGGAATTTTCTAATATAGTTCTGCAATTTCAAATAGGCTTTTTCTTAATCAACACTTAAAAAATATAGCTAAAATTTCCCAGAAAATTTGGCAAGAGCGACCTCATGAAAACAAAATCAAGTTAAGTGATTTGCTGAGACAAATTGTTCAGTTGACCATACCAAAATTTAGTGATAGTCCAGGGATCGGAATTGTGTGGCATTGAAGTTAATATCCTTATCTTATAAAGGGATCATACTTTTCTAATGTCATTTTTGATGAATTCCAAATGCTGTTTGTCAATGCTAGTAGTTTACAACTTGAGAGAAATGTATCACTTTCAACTAACTTATTTTATTATTTTTCTTCTTTAGCTTCATCTCGTGGATCTGGGAAACATCCTCAGCTCATGCCATCAACCCCAAGATGGGCTGTAGCCAACGGTGCTGGTGTTATATTAAGTGTGTGTGATGATGAAGTGGCTCGTTATGAGACTGCTACATTAACTGCAGCTGCTGTCCCTGCACTTTTACTTCCCCCTCCAACAACAGCTTTGGATGAACATCTAGTTGCTGGGCTACCGGCTCTTGAGCCATATGCACGTTTATTTCATCGGTAAATATTTTAATTTGTAGCTGTATACTATTGGCCTTTCTTAAATACATTTGTTGTCTAGGTACAGTTGGGTTATGTTTGGCATCACAGGTGTTTTATGGATTTTTATCTTTTTTGCAAGCAAAATATTACTGGCAGAGAGAAATGAGTGCAAAACTGTAGAGGACAAGAAATCCTCCTACAACTCGAGAACTGGCTAGTGACAGGAAACATAAAACAGAAGCCAAAAATTAATAGCACAGACATCCTACATTAATTTTAATGAAAATAGATCCTTATTCAGTAAAGTAGCAGATTGTAAGAACAATAGAGAAGAAAGTGGAAATATGCATACAAGTGACTGAATAGTGCATGAAGACAGTGGTATAGAATTCCTCTGTCTAAAAGTGTCAGAGAGTCCCTTGTTGATTGGTCGAAAGAATCTACATATTGAAGTATGCTCAAATTATTCTTTTAATGTGACCAGGTATTATGCAATTGCAACTCCAAGTGCCACCCAGCGACTTCTTCTTGGACTTTTGGAAGCACCGCCTTCATGGGCTCCAGATGCACTTGATGCTGCTGTACAGCTTGTGGAACTCCTCCGAGCTGCTGAAGATTATGCATCTGGCATAAGGGTAAGTTAGACAGTTTGATTGGCCACATTTTAATTTAGATTGACAAGAATTAAGATCGTAATTTTGTTTCAAGTTGATAAGTTTGGTTCATAATTTTGTCCCTTGGTGTATGTGCCTCTTCATTATGGAATTCTTCCATGGTGACTGACTCTGCCTCATTGATTTCCTTAGCCTAACAAGTACTTGTTTAGTCCAGAACTGGAGATTTGTCATGAGGGGGCTAGTGTTTCACATGTTAAAACATTGAACTTGCTAGTTATTAGTTTTGCCTGTTGAAAAAATGACAGTCCTGAGATAATTACAGGGGGAGTGCCTGAACTCGTTAAGTTCACAGTGAAATCTTCCAACTCTTAGTTTTCTCAATCAAGTAGCTGAACTTCTAAAAGCATCAATTTAGTCCTAATTGTATGTAAAGCAAACATGTGAAATTGTGATTCAAGGACTGCGCTAGGCTATTTCATTCAATTAGAATCTGTTGATGCCTCTACCATTGAATGGAAAAGTAAAAGTTGGAGGGTTTGGTTGAAAAATCATTCTGATATTTTGTTTTTCTGATGTTCTTCTCTGGTTTCTTTGAGAGAGACATTTATACTCCACTTTGTATTTCCATGAATAATATTTCCTTTTATCTCAAAAGAACTTTTGATCTTGCTATTGAAAGATTTCACAGATTGATGGAACTTTAGGCCTACATGCGATCATATGGCTAGCATGGGTGTAACCACTTGTTTTCAAAACTATCAATGGGAAAATTAGTAGTATATTGTACTTCATATATTTTTTCCTTCTCCCTGCCACCCTGTGGTTTGAAAATGGATACTAAATTGGAGCTGTTTTAATATAAAAGAAAGGAATTCCTTACCACGGAGAGTATGTTCTAGATTGCCTTTTCTGGATTAAATGTGTGGATTCATAGTCTTTTCAATTGATCTTCCATTTTGTTCCATATTGTGGTGACTGCTTCTATTTGTTTGGTGTTGTAGCTTCCCAGGAATTGGATGCACTTGCATTTCTTGCGTGCAATCGGGATTGCAATGTCAATGAGAGCAGGAATAGCTGCTGATGCCGCTGCAGCTTTACTTTTTCGCATACTCTCACAGCCTGCATTGCTTTTTCCACCACTAAGGCAAGTTGAGGGTGTTGAAGTTCAACATGAACTTTTGGGTGGTTACATTTCAAGCTACAGGAAGCAGGTAATGTAGAGTAGAAACAGTAGTAAAGTCATAACTTTGAGTGATTTGTTTTCAGTTTATGAAAGATTTTTATGTCTGTTCTATTTCAATTTCAAAAATTGTAACCATTAAACCTAACCTGGAAAAAGTGGCAATTTCCCAGTTTTTCTCCTGCAAAAAAGGGAACTCTGGAGTCAATCCTATCTAATCCTTGCGCATTTTAGCATGAAGTGGTTGCTTCCAGGCCCTGAACCTGACCAATTTTTTCAACACCAAGACTTTTAGCTTTGCACTAGTTATTGGACCTAACTACCAAAAATTTATGACCAGATAGAAGTGCCTGCTGCTGAAGCGACTATTGAAGCAACTGCTCAGGGGATTGCATCTATGCTTTGTGCCCATGGCCCAGAGGTTGAATGGAGAATTTGCACCATTTGGGAAGCTGCTTATGGCCTGATTCCTTTGGGTTCCTCAGCAGTTGATCTTCCTGAAATCATAGTGGCAACTCCATTACAGACTCCTATATTATCATGGAACCTGTATATACCTCTCCTTAAAGTCTTGGAATACCTTCCTCGCGGAAGTCCATCTGAAGCATGTCTCATGAAAATATTTGTTGCTACTGTTGAAGCTATTCTTCAGAGAACATTTCCACCCGTGTCTTCCCGGGAACAAACCAGAAAATCAAGATATCTTTCTAGCATGGGATCTGCCTCCAAAAACCTTGCAGTGGCAGAACTTCGGACAATGGTCCATTCTCTATTTCTGGAATCATGTGCCTCCGTAGAGCTTGCTTCACGCCTACTATTTGTTGTGTTAACTGTGTGTGTCAGTCATGAGGCTCAATCTAATGGAAGCAAGAGACCTAGAGGTGAGGAAATTTATCCACCTGATGATAGCAATGAGGACTTACAACAGCTAACATCTGAAATGCTGAAGTCTAGAAAGATAAAAAAACAAGGTCCTGTTGCAGCATTTGATTCTTATGTTTTGGCTGCTGTATGTGCTCTTTCCTGTGAGCTTCAGTTGTTCCCTTTTATTTCAAGGGGCAGTAATCATTCAAGTGCTAAACATTGTCAGACGGTGGCCAAGCCTGTAAAATTAAATGGATCTAGTAGCAAGTTCCAAAGTAGTATCGACTCTGCAATTCATCACACTCATAGAATCTTAGCAATTTTGGAGGCACTTTTTTCTTTGAAACCATCTTCTGTTGGTACCTCTTGGAGTTACAGTTCAAATGAGATAGTAGCTGCAGCTATGGTTGCTGCTCATGTTTCTGAACTATTCAGACGGTCAAAGGCTTGCATGCATGCACTTTCTGTTTTGATGCAGTGCAAGTGGGACAAAGAAATTTATACCAGGGCGTCATCACTATATAACCTCATTGATATCCATAGCAAAGCTGTTGCGTCAATAGTTACCAAGGCTGAGCCATTAGAGGCACACTTGCATTTTCCAGTTTGGAAAGATTCCCTTGTGCGTTTAGATGGCAAAAAGCGAAACAAAAGTGCAAGCACAGACTGCTTCAATTCAGGGGGGTCATCTACCTCACAGTGTGAAGAATCAGCTTGTTCGGAACCTAGAATTAAAAGTGAGAGACTGTCACAATCAGAAGAAGGTTCAGGAAGTACCTTGGGCAAGCGTATTGCCGGCTTCCCATTAGATGCTTCAGATTTGGCCAATTTCTTAACAATGGACAGGCACATCGGATTCAATTGTAGTGCACAAGTTCTTTTAAGATCAGTGCTTGCAGAGAAACAAGAGTTGTGTTTTTCTGTTGTTTCACTGCTATGGCACAAGTTGATTGCCGCACCTGAAACTCAACCTACTGCTGAAAGCACTTCTGCCCAACAAGGATGGAGACAGGTGATTTCCATTTGTTACATATAATTGAGTATGATTATTATTTCTGGTTTATTCAAAAAACACTAAAATTAATTAATCCCTTACAATTAAGGTACTAATATTTTGAAAATTATAGTGATTCAAACCAGAACTAGTTGAGAATTTAATGTGAATCAGGAAAAATTCTATCTCTATTTCTCTCAACTTCTTTTAACTTGATAAGTTGAATTAGAGTCTTGAATAACCTTTAACAAGCTTTAATGTGATATATTGCTTGCACGAATAGATTAGCATTCTGCAATAAACCTGAGGGAGGTATATCTACATAATTTTTGTTTTAATTTACATGGTAATTGTTTTTACCTAGATAAATAGAACTCCCAAAATCTGTTCTATCAATTTATAGCTCCTTTGAACAATTCATTTGCAAGCTTCCATGGAGAATTAGTGAGAAAAGTTGGAGTTGAAAGTGCTCGATTGTTCAGGGTCACAATCGCATGATTTTAGTGTTTAAGATCTTAATAATTGACCCCTTGCTACAATTGAACAATTCATGCAAGAGCTTGGTTCAAATTGATAATTCATGCAAAATTTTGGTTCAAACTGATAAAACATTTGGCCAAAATTGATGCTTACATGAAAGATTGAGGTATAAAATTTTCAATTAGCATTTTAGTTTCGGCTAAAATTGATGTTTTGTGAAAAGATTGTATTACTTTGGTCATTAGGTGACACTTCCATCATTTCAGTTTTCTATTTGTTTGTATCAAAGGAAGTTTTAACTTGTACCGTATTAAAAGGAAAGGAATGTAAATGTCTTGATTAGTATGATAGCATGCACAAGACCTAGCTGGCTAGCCCAGCTGTGGGGAAGCTGGTGCAATAGTTTGAATTCATTTGGAATTTTATTTCTATTTTCCATGTGAAATGTTTTCTTTGACCATATTATTTGGATGTGTTACAGGTTGTTGATGCACTATGCAATGTTGTATCATCATCACCTACAAAAGCAGCTACAGCAGTTGTTCTTCAGGTCCAAAATTTGTTCAACTTGTAAAGTTTATCCAAAACATAAAATCTGTTAGGTTTTTCCTTGTCATGCTTGGAAACCATCTGGTGTTGTGTAAGTTTACACTACCTCCAAAACAGGACAATAGAAATTCAGTGACATCAATCCTAGTTATTGCATGGTTAAAAATATACTGACCAAGAAAACGTATTAATACGAGAAAGGCTTGAATAATGTTTAAGATGTCTAACTGCCCTATTTTGGAGGTGTGACCCACTGGGTTTCCAAGTCAGCACTCTTGTTTTGTTGTTCATTTTTTAGTCACTTATTTTATCTAGTAACTTTTATTGCCTTGTGTGCTTGTTAGGCGGATCGGGAATTACAACCTTGGATTGCCAAAGATGACGATCAGGGTCAGAAAATGTGGAGAATCAACCAGCGAATAGTCAGATTAATAGTGGAACTAATGAGAAATCATGATACACCAGAATCATTGGTAATATTGGCAAGTGCGTCAGACTTGCTTCTACGTGCAACAGATGGGATGCTTGTTGATGGAGAAGCTTGCACTTTACCACAGCTAGAGGTCTTCTGACCTATTCTTTACAATATTCTTAGATGCATGTTGACTTCAGGCTTATTATATTAAGAAATGTTGTCAATATTCAGTATGGTCTATCTATCAGTTGATGGTTCAATCTTCAATCTGTGGCAGTTACTTGAGGCGACAGCTAGAGCAGTTCAGCCTGTTTTGGAATGGGGAGAATCTGGATTTGCAGTTGCAGATGGCCTTTCAAACCTGTTGAAGGTAAGGGGTGAAAAAGAAAACCCATTGGCATATCCAGTTTTCATCTAGTCCAAAGGTTGCATGCACATTTAATGTAACTGCACTAACTGTTAAAAATATAATACCCTTTCTTGGGCTCTCAGTTACAAACATAAGATAAAAGATTAGATGGTTCCGGTACATGGTATCAGAGGGGTAATCCCGCATGAGTAATCAAATTTCAACAAAGTTATGTGGACTTCTGGCTGAAGGGTGTGTTGAACTTTGGAAATGTAAAACCATACTTGGGCCCTCGTGAGCTTGAACTTTTAGGTTTAATGATTTTTTGTCACAAAATCAAGGCAACTAATGCTCTAGGGAATTATATTTATGTATATGTGCTAAATGACATGGAGACCTCAAGCTTGCTAATCTGACTTTTTTTTACTAATTCATGCAGTGTCGTCTACCGGCTACTGTCCGATGCCTTTCTCATCCAAGCGCACATGTCCGTGCTCTTAGCGCATCAGTTCTCCGCAGTATTTTGCATACTGGTTCAATAAGACCTACCGTTAACCAAGTGGACATAAACGGTTTTTGCCGTCCCTCTTGTCAGTACATTAACATAGATGTCATTGATTGGCGAGCTGATATAGAGAAATGCTTAACTTGGGAAGCTCATAGCCGACTTGCAACAGGACTGGACATTCAGTTTCTTGAAGCTGCTGCCAAAGAATTAGACTGTACTATTTCCATCTGACACCAACTAGCTTTTGGTAGCAGTTTCAGGTTTATCAGTGTATTTCCTCTGTATTTTCTCCTTTTCTCAGGGAGACATATGTAGAAATAGGCCTTGTTAATTCGACAGTAGTAATGTTGGCCAGAGAAGTAACTTTCACTTCGTTCTTTTAGGAAGGATAATAGTGTACAGTGAAACAGTAGACAAGGTCATGTTAAAAATTCCATCATATGCTTAATTATATCCGGCTAAGATGTGTATGTAACAATGTTACTACTTGTAGATTTTCATGTGTAATTTGGATATATGGAATACAGATTGGTATATAGCAGACAACATCAATCTGGAGAGTTTCTTGCTCAGTTACTATAATGTGAATATATATTTTTTTAAAATTAATTAAATAATATAATTCTATTATCAACATTTTAAATTATTTTAATTTTAATTTATTATATTGATTTCTTCATTAATCAAAATTCTATTAAACATAAATTGCTAATTAAAATAATTTAAGATTTCCTTGCAATAATAAAAGTAAATAATAATTTAAAATTAAAATATTTTTAGCTTTCTTAAAATTATATATGAAAAAACCTTGCTTTTTTATTGTATGATTATCATGGATACAATTAAACGGTACGTGAAATCTAGTGAAATACAAATTTGTGGATTGCAATATCGATTGAAAATGGAATTACATGTTGGAGCGCCGTGTGGGATGCTAAGTTAGAAAGAGAGTTATAGAGGATTACGAAGGTAACTGAAGTCGAGTAGGGTGGTGAGGTCTCTCGTATAGAAGTCTAGAGGACACTTTAAAGGTCGTTGTTCAGGAGTGTCGATAATTAATTAAACTGGCACAGTCCGTAGTAACTGACTTGCCTCATAGCTCAGGCGGGTACTGAGCTGGAGTTACTTTAGTGACTCAGGCTTGGGTTGATCTCTTCGTTTATTTTTGCACTTAGCCCATGCTTATGTGGTAGTTTTTATCACTGTTTCAGTTGCGTTATGAAAACAAAATGGTATTTCAGCAAGAGTTGTAGGGATTTTTTGCTGTTGACAGCGTGATCTTTTAATTTAATAAATCCTGATGTAATCAGTGTTGGTTTTCAGTTGTTTATTTCCCTCATTTGTAGGAGGGTAATCCTCCATTTTCTATTTATGATTCTTTGTTTATGGGGAATGGTTATCCTCTTTACTTCATATTTAAAGTGTTGCAATAAATAAAAGTGATATCAGAAAATTTTTTAAAAAGTTTTTGAGTACTTTAACTCAAGAGATTACAAGTGAGATTACAAGTTCTCTCTTAACGAATCTGTCAACATAGGTAGGAGCAAAAAAATCCCTCCTTCCCTTCCAACCATAATCTTGATCCTTTGTTTTGTAGATCCATAACTCGATCCATTTCTAAGGGCAGTAACATTGTGGTATCAGAGCAGGGAGTTATGGGAGATTCAATTAAACAATTTGACCATATCCTTGCCATGTTTATGGAAGAACAAGCTGCTAACAAGGCTCGACAAGAAGAGTTGAACTCAAGGCTTTAGCTCTTGTTCGTGATATTTCTAATTCAAATTTTGGACCAGTAAGAGAAACCAGCAGTAACTTCCACTCTTCTAAAAATAATTCCTAAATTCACCAAACTGGATTTTCCTAGATTCAATAGTCAAGAAGATCCTTTAGGGTGGTTGAGCAGATGTGAACATTTTTCAGACATCAATAGACCAATGAAGAAGAGAGAGTGAGTTTGGTCTCCTTCCGTCTTGAGGGCAATGCTCAATTATGGTTCTTGCAATTGCTTAACTATATTCCAAATCCAACATGCGAGGAACTTAAGCGATAGTGCAATCTTCGTTTTGGCCCTCCTATTCGCAGCAACAAATTGGGTGAATTAGCCAAATTAAAGCAAGTCAGTTCGGTTGCAGACTATCAAGCAAAGTTTGAAATTTTGGTCTCTCCAGTTTGAGCTTTGACACCAGACTAGAAGATTCAACTTCATATTAGTGGATTGCAGGAATATATCGTATGGAAGTGGAGCTCCACCAACCTCCTTATTTAGCTACTGTTAAGTATAACCAAGGTTCTAGAATAGTCAGTTTCGGTTTTAAAATCAACAGTTTCAATTTCAAAAAAGCTGAAATCGGAACTGAACTGCTTTTAGACTGTTTTCAAATCGTCAGTTCCAGTTCGGTCCTGATTTGGAACCGAATTTTGGATTATTTTTTTAGCTAAATAAAAAAATTAATAACAAATAATAATATTAAATTAAAAAAAGACTAAAAGAGTAAATTAATAGTTTTTAAATTTATTAAAAAATTATAACTATAAATTTAAAATTCTTTATTAGTATTTAATTTCTATAAATTTAAATTAAGAGACATATCGAAAAATGAACTTGTACTCAATTTATATATATATTTTAAATTATATTGACTATGTGTTCTCTTAATTAGAATATAGAGGAATCATAGTCCACATAATTCGCTTATATTTATTTAAAAAAAAAATAATTCATTTATATTAATCATTATTATCACTATATATTTTCATTGATGATGCATCTGCGCTTGTATCGTATAAGATTTGAAATAAAAATATTTAAATGAGGAATATTTTTTTTCTCTTTTTCAACTTATAATTTATAAGTTATATTTATATTAATAAAATTTAAGATAATGGTAAAGTTACGGTATTTACTGATAAAAAGTAAAATTGATTTAATAATTAAAAATCATGTGTTAAGTGTTATATATATATTTTTTAACGGTTTCAAACCAAAACCCGCTAGTATTAAAATATAAGCAACCACAACTGAACCTTAAACCGCCAGTTTCAGTTACAGTTTGAAATCTTGAACTGTTGACCATTATTCAATTTCAATTTTGACCGGTTCAATTTTAGTTTAGTTCTAATTTGAAACTGAACTGTGGTCATGCCTAACTACTGCCATGAGTATGTCCCAATTGCATGAGAGAAAAACCCCCTCACAATCAATACCTCACCAAACACCATAGTCCATTGAACCAAAAAGTTCCAAAATGATAAAATGGCTAAACCATGCGGAAGTGGAAGAATGGCGAAGGAAGGGACTTTGTTTTAACTGTGATGAGCATTTCATATGAGGGAACCAATGCATAAGGCTATTTTGGATTGAAGTTGAAGGAGATGAAAACAACATGGATATAAGTGATGACAATCCAAATGTCAGGCTATCGTTGGAAATCTCATCAAATGCTATCACCGACATCCATAATCCATAAACCATGCATTTAAAAGGAGTGGAATGGTATATTTGTACTAGTTTTAATTGATTCAGGTAGCACTCATAGTTTTTTGGCTGCTAGACTTGTGAAATTGGTTGATGCTCAAGTTGATGAGCAAGATGGGTTGCATGTTAAGGTGGCAAATTATGAACAACTGTGTAGTCCTGGAATTTGCCGAGGTGCTTCACTTAAGTTGGGATTGCATCTTTTCAAAGCTATTTATTTATACTTCCTTTATGTGGTATTGATGTTGTTTTGGGAGTTAATTGGTTGTACACCTTAGGACCCATTTTATAGGATTTTTCACTCATGTTAATGACTTTCTCCAAACATGGAAATTCGAACTTCTACAACCAGCCAACCAGTAAGATTTAATGCTATCCTGAAATTTCAAATAATAACATCCAATTGCAAAATCTTCTGGTAGAATTTTCAATAATATTTAAAGAACCAACGGAGCTTCCTCCTAGCTGTGCTTGTGATCACTAAATTCCTTAGAACCAGACACCAAACCAGGTGATGCATTCCTACAGATATCCACATGCTCAAAAGGATGAAATTCAGAAGCAATGTACTGAGATGTTGCAAATAGGAATTATCAAACCCAATAACTCACCTTTTTCCTCTCTAGTAAATCTTGTGCCATAATTAGATGGTTCTTGGTATTTGTACATGGACTACCATGAACTAATGCAAGAACTGTGAATGATAAAATCCTATACCTATCATAGATGAACTTTTGGAAGAACTTAGAGGAGGCTAAATTTTTCACAAAATTGGATTTATGTTCAGGTTATCATTAGGTTCAAATGTTTCCACTAAATATAAAAAACACCGCATTTCGTACCCACTATGGTCACTTCAAATTTTTAGTCAAACCATTCAGCCTCACCAATGCTCCTTCTACCTTCCAAACATTGATGAATGATGTATTTCAACGTTATTTGAGAAAGTTCATTTTGGTGATTTTTGACAATATTCTTATGTATAGCAAAATTTGGGTTGAACATATACATCACCTACGGACAGTTTTTCAATTGCTCACGATTAACAAGTTGTTCTTAAAAAATTTAAGTGATCTTTTGCAAAATATCATACTGCATATTTGGGCCATATTATCACATCAAATGGATTCTAGGTTGACCCTTTCAAAATTTCGCCCATGCTCAACTGGCCACGACCAACAATGGTGAGGAAACTTCACGGATTTTTGGGACCTATTACCGCAAATTTGTTCAAAATTATGAAATTATTACTGCTCCACTCATAGCAATGTTGTGACCAACTCTTTCTAATGGAAAGAAGTGGCAGTTCGTGTCGTTTAAAGACTCAAAGAGCTTATGACTACCACTCCAAGTCTTTTCCTTCCAAACTTTAGTTAATCTTTTATTATGGAGTGCGATGCATTTGATTTGGGTATAGGGGTTGTTTTCTTGCAAAATGGTCGACCCATAGCCTATTTCAGTCAAGTGATGCCAATACAACACTGTGATCTTCTAGCCTATGAGAATAAATTGATCGAGCAGGTTAAGGTAGTTAAACATTGGCATCCTTACATTCTCTATCTGCACTGACCGTTACGGCCTCAAATTTCTTTTTGAGCAAAAGGTATTAACTCCCCTTCCACAAAGATGGTTTAGCAAGATATTGGGTTTTTTCTTTTGCTGTGGAGTACAAGGTTGGGTGTTTAAATGCCATAGCAGATGCTCTATCATGGTGAGAGGAGGAATCCTAAACACTTATGGCTATTTCAATGCCTTAATTGGGAATTTTTTAGGAAATCCAAAGAGAACAACAAGCATCCACTGAAATTCAACACTAAGTATCTCTTATTCAAGATAATAAAGCTGCTAATTTTTGGAGTTTGAACAATGCTATTGCTTCATAAAAATATAGTTTAAAATTCCCCTTCAATTTAGACCATCATGTCAGCACTTCATAACCAAGGCCATGAAAGGTACCAGAAAGCTTTATTTAGAATCACATAGGTTTTTTATTGGCCAAGTATGAAGACTCAAGTCCTGGAGTTTGCTCGCACTTTTGATGTTTGTCAATGACACAAAACCGAGACCCTTTTACTAGTGGGTCTCCTTTAACCACTTCCTATCCCTTCACAGATATGGTTTGACATCTCCTTGGATTCATAAAGGGATTAACAATTCCTAGAGGAAAAAATGTATTGCTACTGGTGCTTAACCGTTTCTTAAAATTTGCTTACTTTCTGCCATTATCGCACCCGTACATAGTTGTAAGTGTGGCTAGAATGTTTTTTATCACATTTTCAAATTACATGGGTTACCAGAAACTGTGGTTAATGATCATGATGTTACTTTTACTAGTTCATTTTGGACACAATTATTTTGTCTGTGTGGCACTAAGTTGGCTTTCAGTTTGGCATATCATCCGTAGTTAGACGGTTAATTGCAAATGGTAAATAGGAAAGTTGAAATGTATCTTTGATGCTTCACCAGTGAACATCCTACCAAATGGCTAGATTGGTTCTTATGGTCTGAGTATTGTGATAACACTAGCTACCATTCATCATTGAACACCACTCCCTTTGATGTCGTGTGTGGTGGGTCACCACCCCGCTTTCTTTCTTACACTTTTTGTAGTTTATTGATTGATGTTGTTGATCAAGCAATTCAAGATTGGGATGAGGTTTTGGCTTTTATTGCCAACATTTGTTAAGGGCTCAATAAAAAATGAAGAGGAATTATGATAAGCATCATCATGCAGTTGAATTTCAAGTAAGAAATAAGGTGCTACTACGTTTGCAACCGTATTGACAATTATCTGTTGCTAATAGGCGCCATCAAAAGCTCCTAGCAAAGTTTTATGATCCTTCCATCGCATACAAATTAGATTTGCCGTCAGATTCTCGTTTGCACCCGATTTTTAGTGTTGCTAATTTAAAGGCATATAAGGTGAGTGCAAATTGAAGTACTTCAAAATTGCCTTTGACTGAGCCTGAATCAATTATTCCAAAGCCTTTGGCAATATTAAAATGCTAAACTCGAGCTGGACAATTGGAAGTCATAGTGCACTGGCAGCATTCCCCAGTAGATGCTTCTTGGGAATCGGTTGCTTCCTTATAGCAAAAATTTCCAGGCTTTGCACTTGAGGAAAATCACAATTTTGAGGGAGGTAGTAATGTTACAGGTCTCTTGAAGTGTTATAAAAGATTTACTCATGGTCAATGAAAAGTAAAGATGAGAGAAGACCAATTCCAAGCCAATTCTAAAGTTGAGTAGTTGTAAGGACTTTTTTTATGGTGCCAGCATGATCTTTTAATTTTAATAAATCTTGATGTAATCAATGTTGATTTTCAATTGTTTATTTCTCTCAATTGTAGGAGGATAATCCTCCATTTTTTGTTTATGGTTCCTTATTTGTAGGGGATGGTTATCCTCTTTACTTTGTATTTAAAGTGTTGCAATCAATAAATGTGATATCAAAAAATTTTCCAAAACGTTTTTGAGTAATTTAACTCAAGGGATTACATGTTCTCTCAATGAATCTGTCAACATAGAAAGAATTAAGAAAAATCCCTCCTTGCCTTCTAATAATAATCCGGATCCTTTTGTTTCATAGACCCATAACTCGATTCATTTCTAACAATAATAAAAAATTCGCATTAAAATAACATTGTGAACCTATTGTAGTCTGGTCTCATAAACTCACAATTATACTCAAGTGTTTACAAGGTTGATAATTAAATGAACACATCATTCATACAATAAAATATAATATCCATAGCTTGCCTGCTATCTAATCTCCAATCACTTTTAGTTATACTAATAGTGGAGTAGGTCTTGTGATTATTACTCGTAACACCCCCTCTCCAACCCGCAAGGCTAGATAGCAGATGTCTTGCTTATTATAATACAACTAGTATTCAATGAAAATACAATATAGTAATTAAAAACTCAATTCAAAATTCTTAGAAAACGTACAGTGAAAGTCTTAGTAACCTAATTTGCTTAAAAAAATTTAATTATAAAAATCAGAAAAAATTAAAATTCTTAAGCAGTAATGAAACCCATCAAACATTATCAAAATAGTTTAGGTAAACCTTACAGTAAAATTACAAGAGTTTCTTTTGAAAATATAACTTAGAAAATGAATAAACCTATTAATAAACATTCAAAAGTAATAATAAAATTCTCCAAAGTCCTTAATAAATGTTCGATATACCAATTCAGTAAAACAAATTATCAAGAGTGACCATCCTCAAATCCAACATTAATAAATCCAAAATATGTGGAACAAATAAAAAATCCTGAAAGAGTTCAAAGAAATAAAAGCAAATGTATTGAAGTAAATAAAATACAAGCCCCAGATAGTAAACCCAAGCTCTCATTATTTTAAATCTAACATATGCCGCGAGTCTAGAGTATAGACTCATACTCTAATTTGGAAGTAGAAGATCTTCTCTCTTGACACATGTACTTGAGATCCACAACAAACAAACTTCAACCTACGTGAGTTAAAAAAAAAACATCGCATTGAGTATAAAACTCAATGGTACTCAACAGTATATATATGTGTGTGTGTGTGTGTGTGTGTGTGCGGGCGCGCATTCTCATAGCATATAGGTATAGTCCATTAAAAACATACACATCATCAATATATATCATTTGCTACAACATGCCACATTCTCACTCCATGTTTTCATACAAACACTCATAATTAAGTCACATTCAAGTTCACTTACATCCCAAGAAACCTTGAATCCCAAGAAACCATTTCAATCGATATATAAGCAAACTCATATACGTGTTTATCCACATAGCTTGCAATTTAAGTAATCTTATAAAAATGTTAATTTCACATATCTAATAGCATTATTATTCATAACATCATTGTAACGCCTTGACTCCAACCACTAGAGAAATTGTCCGCTTTGGATCAAGTCGGTTCCATCCCATACTAGATCGGCAAGACCGCACGATTTTGTCTCGTAGGTGAAATGGGAACTTCCCAGGAGGTCACCCATCCTAGGATTTTTATCAAGCGAGCACGCTTAACCGTGGAGTTCTTCCAACTCTCCAGCCATTGCACCAAAAGGTGCCTTTGATGATTAGCTATCCCCTTTTCGATATATGATTTGATTCATTCCTGTGTCCCGCATTCCACTATCCTAGCTAGCCTGCCATCCTAGAAGCTCGCCAAGAGCCCTACTCTACCCACCCTCTTAGGATCGTTTTGCCAGGTCGGGATATCGCAGGCCTACCAGCTTCCGTGTGGTTCGTCCTCGAACCATATATCTACTGGAGGGGGTTAGGCTCTGATACCAAATTGTAACGCCCTGACTCCAACCACCAGAGGAATTGTCCGCTTTGGATCAAGCCGGTTTCATCACATACTAGATCGGCAAGACCCGCACGGTTTTGTCTAGTAAGTGAAATGGGAACTTTCCAGGAGGTCACCTATCCTAGGATTTCTGTCAAGTGAGCACACTTAACCCTGGAGTTCTTCCAACTCTCTAGCCATTCCACCAAAAGTGCCTCTGATGATTAGTTACCTCCTTTTCGATATATGATCTGATTCATTCCTGTGTCCTGCATTCCACTACCCTAACTAGCTTGCCATCCTAGAAGCTCGCTAGGAGCCCTGCTCTACCCACCCTCTTAGGATCGCTTTGCCGGGTCAGAATGTCATAATCATGTACATAAAGGTAACTTGCTATTCAAATAATCTTATAATATCTTCGATACAAAGATCATATCAAATATTTGAGAATTTAATTCATATCACAAGCATACATGTTATATGAATATTGCATTATCTTACATACAAGTGATCATATACGTTACACCCCAAAAATAGATATGCGATGGTTTTAGCGTCTAGGTAGGCTTAAGGCCACTGGGTATCACGTAGAACCCATATATGATTTTATCTTATTATAAATAAGTAATTTGCTAAATACTTAATACTTCATACTTAGGTGAGCTAAAAAAAATTTCACTGTTGTTCAACTAATTTCTCAAGATATATTTTTTTTAAATAACACAATCTTAAGTAATCAAACTTACTCTTATATAATTCCTTTGATAATGAACTTTGCATTCAGAATCAACTAATATCCTTTACATATATCTACGGAGCAACTAGAGTCATCTATTAAATACATAAATTACTGATAAATATCAACACATAATTATATTACTCTTTTACTTCTTGTTGAAATAAAGAAACCAAGAAGCTGCTGAACTAAATCACTTCTACCTGAAACACAGACGCTTTGATGAGACGTCAACTCAGTGAGGATATAGTGCCCCTTAATTGGCAGATGCATTTTAAACATTACCTAGCTTACAAATTAATAAATATAATTTAAGGGGCACTAAGGTTCATTACAGATCTACTTCAATTAAATAAAATTTATAATTATCTAACTTTTCATTATTGATATCATATCAATCATATATTAAATAATCACTTAAAAACACTGAAGAGAACATATTACTATATGCATTTCTGTATCTTTTCATCTCATATAGATATCTCAGATAATTCAAATAATTCGGCTAATGATAGCATTTCACAAAATCACAATTTTTCACAAATCACTGTTTCAACTGTGGCAGTATTGAAGAAAACATATTGCTATGAACATTTCAGCACTGTTTCACACTTCACAATTTTCAAGACAGTAACTTCTCCCTTTAATTGTATTCACTTTCACCTACGTGCACATAACCTGATGGTATAACCCCCATCAAGGTTGGGTTCTGTCATTAGCCTATATAATAGCATAACACAATCAAATCAAACATAATGATCAGTGAAGTTCTCAGATTCACAATTTCATATCATAATTTCAATAATTCTAATATCAATGATAGTAAATAACTGAATAAATTCTTTCAAGTATTCTAATAATCATAGATTGAATCAAACAATTTAAATACATACAAACACCATAACTCACCTTGATTTCATGTATCTGACTTCTTTCAGTCACTTATAATTTCGAAATGATTTGTAATAATACTTGACCTATATTCATATTTAAACACATATTTCACTTTTAGTTTGCTTCTAGTTCTTTATTGGTATTCAAGATTCTTTAATATTTTTATTCATTAAATTTAAAATAAGAATTTTTAGGGATAGAAATTATACATATTAAAATTTATGTTTATTTACTATATACTCATGTTCATAGATAATTCACTTATATTTTAATATTCTCAATTTAGTGCAAATCTAATGAAAAATAAAATTTTTTGCACACGAGCAGTATGTGTTTATTTAATTAAATATTTATCTTCTCACTTCCATTTATTCTGAAATTTTATCAGATAATTCTTAACATCTCAAGGTACTCTAATATTAAATTTCATGAATTTTGGAGTTCATTAACCTATTTAAATAAATTAATTACAAAACCAAAATTTTCAGCTTTCTTATACTGAGTAGTCTCCTTCATTTTATTAATATTCTTAATTTCTCCCATTATTTAGACTTTTTCTTCTAACACAAACTTACTAACATCTTAGGCTATCTTTCTGCAAAATTTCATAACTTTTTAAATTCATTTACATATTTAATTGAATAAAACATAGTGTTTGAATTTAAGCAGTCTCATTAAAATAGTTTGGAAAAATAAATTTTCTAGCTTTTACATGTTTAATTACTTTCTATCCAAATAATTTCTACATCTTGAATGATTAATTAATATATTTTAAAGATAAATATTAAGCTTTGATTTATCAAAATAAAGGTTAAAACTTAGGAAATATAATTTAAATTCTAAGATAAAATTTTGGATTTCATGCCTTTCTTTGCTCCCTTATGATTTTTCTCTTCCTTCTTATCACTTGTTGGTTTAATCCCTCTTTAGAATACTTGTATATTCTAATATTTTGTGGTAAATGATCATAGGGAAGTAGGGTATCTATAGAGAAATAAATGAATTGGGAACACTAAGTTTGAAAATAAAGATTTGTGTTGGCTCAAGGTTATTACAATACTTTATTTTGATGATTAACAAAAATAATAAATTGAATGAATTATTTTGTAGATTGTGCTAAAGTCTTTGCAGGTATTTAAATGGAAAAATCATTAAGTGAAGATCTAGTGAATCCTATGGAAGATCAAGATTTAAGACACCCTTAAAGAATTAAAGATTTGGTTAGTGTCTTTGGGTATCTTAGGGTTATTTGGTATCTTATCAAAATAGAAAGAAGATCATGCCATATTAAAAATATATATAAATATCTTCTTCAATTTTTAAAATACATTTTCTAAAAGGTTTGATTTTCTTAAACAAATATTTGAAAATCTTAGAGGGAATATTTTATTTCACAAAATATATTTTAGGATTTGAATTTTTCAAAATATGATTTAAAAAGATTTTTTTTAAATAATCTTTGATTTGAAATTCTCTTTTGGAAATAATATT